>CAUDMG010000814.1:705000-732500 GCA_958450375.1 Homarus gammarus | reverse complement strand
TTTCCCTATCCTCCCCCAGTCACTTTCCCTATCCTCCCCCAGTCACTTACCCTAGTACCTCACAGTCAGTCACTCCCACTTCCTCCCACTCACCACACTCTACTTTTCCTTCTGACTTTAAGACCCAAATAAGACCACTAAGAATAAAGAGTCATTAGGTCTTAATTGGTCATTTAGGGTGTGAGGTGGAGGTCGTTCATTTCACTTCTGGGAGCATTAAGTCTAAAAGTGCTTAAATTTTACCATTAAAATATTCAAGAGGGTAATTGTCAGCAGCATGTGGAGTAACACCCTTAACATCTCTTTGGGTTCCTGAGAAATTCGTAAGTTTTTTTTTATCTTTGTATTTGTATGTTATTATTTTTGTTATTTTTGTTGTTTTTGTCATTATTATTATTATTGTTGACGTTGTTGTTATTATCGTTGTTCTTGTTTGATAGAGTTTTCATTATTATTATTATTATTATTATTATTCTAACTCATATCTTTTTAATATTTTTTTTTTAGATATAACAGAAAAGTTTAAATTATATATTAAAACTTAAGAGTTAATGTTTATATCACTCAGGTCACTTAGAGATGTTTATGAGTGTTAATTTATTTACTGAAACAAACTTTTTAATATTAAACGGAGAGCATTAGCGGCAAAACTGGCACAGGATGTGTGTTTTAGGGGTGGTTTTGTACACATGTACTCACTAGTGTTTTTATTTATGTTTTTTTTTATATAGAATGGGTGGGTTTTAATTCTGGGTGGGGTGAAAGTGAGTGGGTCTACTTTCCTCACCTTCCTCTTTCCTCACCTTCCTCTTCCCTCACCTTCCTCTTCCCTCACCTTCCTCTTCCCTCACCTTCCTCGTCCCTCACCTTCCTCGTCCCTCACCTTCCTCTTCCCTCACCTTCCTCTTCCCTCACCTTCCTCTTCCCTCACCTTCCTCTTCCCTCACCTTCCTTCCCTCACCTTCCTTCCTCACCTTCCTCTTCCCTCACCTTCCTCTTCCCTCACCTTCCTCGTCCCTCACCTTCCTCTTCCCTCACCTTCCTCTTCCCTCACCTTCCTCTTCCTTCACCTTTCCCTCACCTCTTCCCTCACCTTCCTCTTCCCTCACCTTCCTCTTCCTCTCCCTCACTTCCTCTTCCCTCACCTTCCTCTTCCCTCACCTCACTCTCTTCCCTCGTCCCTCACCTCTTCCCTCCCTCCCTCTTCCTCACCTTCCTCTTCCCTCACCTTCCTCTTCCCTCACCTTCCTCTTCCCTCACCTTCCTCGTCCCTCACCTTCCTCTTCCCTCACCTTCCTCTTCCCTCACCTTCCTCTTCCTTCACCTTCATTTTCCCTCACCTTCCTCTTCCCTCACCTTCCTCTTCCCTCACCTTCCTCTTCCTTCACCTTCATTTTCCCTCACCTTCCTCTTTCCTCACCTTCCTCTTCCCTCACCTTCCTCTTCCCTCACCTTCCTCTTCCCTCACCTTCCTCTTCCCTCACCTTCCTCTTCCCTCACCTTCCTCTTCCCTCACCTTCCTCTTCCCTCACCTCCTCTTCCCTCCCTTCCTCTTCCTCCCTTCTCTTCCCTCACCTCTTCCCTCACCTTCCTCTTCCTCACCTTCCTCTTCCCTCACCTCCTCTCCCTCACCCTTCCTCGTCCCTCACCTTCCTCTTCCCTCCCTCCCTCTTCCCTCCCCTCCTCTCCTCCCCTTCCTCTTCCCTCACCTTCCTCTCCCTCACCTTCCTCTTCCCTCACCTTCCTCTTCCCTCACCTCCCTCTTCCCTCACCTCCCTCTTCCCTCACCTTCCTCTCCCTCACCTTCCTCTTCCCTCACCTCCTCTTCCCTCCCTCACCTCCCTCCTCGTCCCTCACCTTCCTCTTCCCTCACCCTTCCCCTCCCTCACCTCTCCTCTCCCTCACCTTCCTCGTCCCTCACCTCTCCTCTTCCCTCACCTTCCTCTTCCCTCCCTCCCTCTTCCTCCCCTCCTCTCCTCCCTTCCCTTCCCTCACCTCCTTCCCTCACCTCCTCTCCTCACCTTCTCTTCCCTCACCTTCCTCTTCCCTCACCTCTCCTCTTCCCTCACCTTCCTCTTCCCTCACCTTCCCTCTCCTCACCTTCCTCTCCTCCCCTCTCTCCTCCCTTCCTCTTCCCTCACCTTCATCTTCCCTCACCTTCCTCTTCCCTCACCTCCTCTTCCCTCCCTCCCTCCTCTTCCCTCCCTCACCTCTTCCTCTTCCCTCACCTCCTCTCCTCCCTCACCCTCCTCTTCCCTCACCTTCCTCTTCCCTCACCTTCCTCTTCCTTCACCTTCCTCTTCCCACCTTCCTCTTCCCTCACCTTCCTCTCCCTCCCTCCTTCCCTCACCTCCTCTTCCCTCACCTTCCTCTTCCTCACCTCCTCTCCCTCCCTCCCTCTTCCCTCACCTTCCTCGTCCCTCACCTTCCCTCTTCCCTCACCTTCCTCTTCCCTCACCTCCTCTTCCCTCCCTTCCTCTTCCCTCACCTCTCCTCTTCCCTCACCTTCCTCTTTCCTCACCTCTCCTCTTCCCTCACCTCTCCTCTTCCCTCACCTCTCCTCTTCCTCCCTTCCTCTTCCCTCACCTTCCTCTTCCCTCACCTTCCTCTCCCTCACCTTCCTCTCCCTCACCTCTCCTCGTCCCTCACCTTCCTCTTCCCTCACTCTCTTCTCCTTCCCTCCTCTTCCTCACCTTCCTCTTCCCTCACCTTCCTCTTCCCCTCACCTTCCTCTTCCCTCCCTTCCTCTTCCCTCACCTTCCTCTTCCCTCACCTTCCTCTTCCCTCACCTTCCTCGTCCCTCACCTTCCTCGTCCCTCACCTTCCTCTTCCCTCACCTTCCTCTTCCCTCACCTTCCTCTTCCTTCACCTCCTCTCCCTCACCTTCCTCTTCCCTCACCTTCCTCTCCCTCACCTTCTTCTCCTTCCCTCCTCTTCCCTCCCCTTCCTCTTCCCTCACCTTCCTCTTCCCTCACCTTCCTCTCCCTCACCTTCCTCTTCCCTCACCTTCCCTCTTCCCTCACCTTCCTCCTCCCTCACCTTCCTCTTCCCTCCCTTCCCTCTTCCCTCACCTCCTCTTCCTCACCTTCCTCTTCCTCACCTCCTCTTCCCTCACCTTCCTCTTCCCTCACCTTCCTCTCTCCCTCACCTCTCCTCCCTCACCTTCCTCTCCCTCCCTTCCTCGTCCCTCACCTTCCTCTTCCCTCACCTTCCTCTTCCCTCACCTTCCTCTTCCTTCACCTTCCTCTTCCCTCACCTTCCTCTCCCTCACCTTCCTCTTCCCTCACCTTCCTCTTCCCTCACCTTCCTCTTCCCTCACCTTCCTCGTCCCTCACCTTCTTCTTCCCTCCCTCTTCTTCCTTCACCTTCCACTCCCTCACCTTCCTCTTCCCTCACCTTCCTCTTCCCTCACCTTCCTCTTCCCTCACCTTCCTCGTCCCTCACCTTCCTCGTCCCTCACCTTCCTCTTCCCTCACCTTCCTCTTCCCTCACCTTCCTCTTCCCTCACCTTCCTCTTCCCTCACCTTCCTCTTCCCTCACCTTCCTCTTCCCTCACCTTCCTCTTCCCTCACCTTCCTCCTCCCTCACATTCCTCTTCCCTCACCTTCCTCTTCCTTCACCTTCCTCTTCCTTCACCTTCATTTTCCCTCACCCTCCTCTTCCTTCACCTTCCTCTTCCCTCACCTTCCTCTTCCCTCACCTTCCTCTCTCCCTCACCTCCTCTTCCTTCACCTTCCTCTTCCTTCCCTTCATTTCCCTCCCCTCCTCTTCCCTCACCTTCCTCTTCCCTCACCTCCTCTTCCTTCACCTTCCTCTTCCCTCCCCTTCCTCTTCCCACCTTCCTCTTCCCTCACCCTCCTCGTCCCTCACCTTCCTCTTCCCTCACCTTCCTCTTCCATCACCTTCCTCTTCCCTCACCTTCCTCTTCCCTCACCTTCCTCTTCCTTCACCTTCCTCTTCCCTCACCTTCCTCTTCCCTCACCTTCCTCCTCCCTCACCCTTCCTCTTCCCTCACCTTCTTCCCCTCCCTCACCTTCCTCTTCCCTCACCTTCCTCTTCCCTCACCTTCCTCTTCCCTCCCTTCCTCTTCCCTCACCTTCCCTCTTCCCTCACCTTCCTCTTCCCTCACCTTCCTCTTCCCTCACCTCCTCTCCTCACCTTCCTCTTCCCTCACCTTCCTCCTCCCTCACCTTCCTCTTCCCTCACCTTCCTCTTCCCTCACTCTCTTCCTCACCTTCTCCTCACCCTCCTCTTCCCTCACCTCCTCTTCCCTCACCTTCCTCTTCCTCACCTTCCTCTTCCCTCACCTTCCTCTTCCTTCACCTTCCTCTTCCCTCACCTTCCTCTTCCCTCACCTTCCTCTTCCATCACCTTCCTCTTCCCTCACCTTCCTCTTCCCTCACCTTCCTCTTCCCTCACCTTCCTCTTCACTCACCTTCTCTTCCCTCACCTTCTCTCCCTCACCTTCCTCTTCCCTCACCTTCCTCTTCCCTCACCTTCCTCTTCCCTCACCTTCCTCTTCCTCACCTTCTTCCCTCACCTTCCCTTCCCTCACCTTCCTCTCCCTCACCTTCCTCTTCCCTCACCTCTTCTTCCCTCACCTTCCTCTTCCCTCACCTTCCTCTTCCCTCACCTTCCTCTTCCCTCACCTTCATCTTCCCTCACCTTCCTCTTCCTCACCTTCCTCTTCCCTCACCTTCTCTTCCCTCACCTTCCTCTTCCCTCCCTTCCTCTTCCCTCACCTCTCTTCTTCCCTCACCTTCCTTCTTCCCTCCCTTCCTCTCCCTCACCTTCCTCTTCCTCACCTTCCTCTTCCTTCACCTTCCTCTTCCCTCACCTTCCTCTTCCCTCACCTTCCTCTTCCCTCACCTTCCTCTTCCCTCACCTTCCTCTTCCCTCACCTTCTTCTTCCCTCACCTTCCTCTTCCCTCACCTTCCTCTTCCCTCACCTTCCTCTTCCCTCACCTTCCTCTTCCTTCACCTTCCTCTTCCTTCACCTTCATTTTCCCTCCCTTCCTCTTCCTCACCTTCCTCTTCCTCCCCTCTCCTCTTCCCTCACCTTCCTCTTCCTCCCTTCCTCTTCCCTCACCTTCTTCCTTCCCTCACCTTCCTCTTCCCCTCACCTTCCTCTTCCCTCACCTTCCTCTTCCTTCACCTTCATTTTCCCTCACCTTCCTCTTCCCTCACCTTCCTCTTCCCTCACCTTCCTCTTCCCTCACCTTCATCTTCCCTCACCTTCCTCTTCCCTCACCTTCCTCTTCCCTCACCTTCCTCTTCCCTCACCTTCCTCTTCCATCACCTTCCTCTTCCCTCACCTTCCTCTTCCCTCACCTTCTTCTCCCTCACCTTCCTCTTCCCTCACCTTCCTCTTCCCTCACCTTCTTCTCCCTCCCTTCCTCTTCCCTCACCTTCCTCTTCCCTCACCTTCCTCTTCCCTCACCTTCCTCTTCCTTCACCTTCCTCTTCCTTCACCTTCATTTTCCCTCACCTTCCTCTTCCCTCACCTTCCTCTTCCCTCACCTTCCTCTTCCCTCACCTTCTTCTTCCCTCACCTTCCTCTTCCCTCACCTTCCTCTTCCCTCACCTTCCTCTTCCCTCACCTTCCTCTTCCTTCACCTTCCTCTTCCCTCACCTTCATCTTCCCTCACCTTCCTCTTCCCTCACCTTCCTCTTCCCTCACCTTCCTCTTCCCTCACCTTCCTCTTCCCTCACCTTCCTCTTCCCTCACCTTCCTCTTCCCTCACCTTCCTCTTCCCTCACCTTCCTCTTCCCTCACCTTCCTCTTCCCTCACCTTCCTCTTCCCTCACCTTCCTCTTCCCTCACCTTCCTCTTCCCTCACCTTCCTCTTCCCTCACCTTCCTCTTCCCTCACCTTCCTCTTCCCTCATATGAAAGATCAGAAAATCATAAGAAAAAACCTTAAGAGGAAAATAGAAGAGGAAGGACCTAAGTAAAGAGGAAATGGTATGAATGAACGAATAAACGAATGAATGAATGAATGAATGAATACACCAAGACAAAACATACATCGGGTAACAGGGAGAAATTCACTCCAGTTTAATGTTTACTAAATGAAAGAGGGAAGAATGCCTGGAATTAAAGAGAGGGAAAGGTGACTATTTGTGCTTTTGAGAATCGTTTTAGTTTTTTCCTTGTGTGCCTTTCTACTGCTGATGGGAATAAGTTTTACTGAGGTATTGATGGGAGGAAAATAAACTAAATTCTGTGTTGTTTGTGACTGTGAGGGAATTAGTATAGTTGAAAATACGGGGAGAGGCTTGAAATTTCTCTCCGGGCGGGGTGGGGTGGGGTGGGGTGGGGTATGGAGGGGGGGGGGGTGTTTTTTAAAGGGTACTAATGGTGATGGAATGATAACAGAATAATCCATGTGTACTTTTTCTGCCTGGGGTGGAAGTGTAGTTGAAATTCTAGAAAGGTAAAGTTGAAATTCCGTGGATTTGAGAATACAGATTGTGTAAGTCTTTATGTAAGGGGGGGAAGGGGGGGGGGGGGATAAAATCTAAAAGGTTATTATTTAAAACCAGGAAAGTGAAAATACAGGTATAAGTTATTTTATTTATTTTTGTCTCGGTGTAAAGAAAAAAAATTAACTTTCCTGGACTTTAATGGAAGTAGAATAAATATTTTATTTTTGTTTGTGAAAAGGAAGAGAAGGAGGCACGATACTCTTACGTTCATAACTATTTTAATGTAGATTTTGTTTTAGTGTTTTATTAACATAAAGGAAATGTATTCTGATGAATATTCACAAAAGAATTGGTTGAAAATGAGTTGAATCTTTATCAGCCATGAATATTTGTAAGGTAGGTAGGTCTCTCTCTCTCTCTCTCTCTCTCTCTCTCTCTCTCTCTCTCTCTCTCTTCATTTAATATTACTTTTGGGGCTCCAGGCGAGAACAAGTAAATTGACAAAATATGTGTGTGGTGTAGCAGCCAGCAAGCTCGTCTAGCAAGAGAGTGGACCTGGGTTTGGTCCCCGGGCAGGGTGAAACTGTAGGCCAGTTTCCTTTCGCCATTTGCCACTTTCTACCCAGCAGTAATTGGGGACCTGAATGTTAATCAATTTGTTGATCATGTTCTGGGGTAATGGTTAGCCAGTGCAGTTGGCGCGTTGTCCGGTATGATTAGATTATTCCTTGACACTGGGTCATACTGCTCATGAACTCTGGGTGTGGCAGTTGTGTTGGCGACAGATTAGGTGACCCTAGGGCCGGCCATCCTAGATCACAAAGGGCAATTATTTTTTTTTTTTTTTGTGTGTGTGTGTGTGTGTGTGTGTGTTAGAAATGTAAAAGAAAGTGAAAACTATGTAAATGGATGAGGGGTGAAGGCGTGAAAAATATATATTGAAACCATTTTCACCTAAAAGCGAAAAATAAGGAGAGAGAGAAAGAGATAGAATAGAAAATACATGGATAAAAACACGAATGAAAAAGGTAGTGATGAATGGTACATGAAACCGACTACAAAACATGTACAAAAAATATGTCTGTAGTTGAGAAATATAACCAGAAATAATACAGAGGTAGAGAGAGTTTTACACGCCTCTCATTCTTCCCTGACGTCAGTAAAGGTGGGGGAGAGGAAGGAGGGGAAGGAGGCGAAGGAGGGAGGAAGGCAACAAGTATTTAGTTCTGATCATGCCAACCAAATATCAAGGCTACCAACTCACAAACTCTCTATAGTTTTTGTGATTTTTATTTATATATTTATTTATTTATTTACTCTGAGTTATGTGATGGATGTGAGTCGTCAGGAGATAACAGCCGTCAATTAGGGCTTAATAGCTCTCTTTTGTTCAGGTAAAAATGCTTCTTTTTTTCCACCGTTTCATCAAACCATCGTTATGAATGTCTGTAATTATTCCTTAACATTGATTCACTGAGGAAATTTTTGTTTTGATTACCTGATTCTTCTTTTGATCAGCTTTTGGGTAGAGTTTTGTTTGGGTGTTTGATAAAGTTGGTGTTAGGATGGTTGTAAAATGTTCATACTCGTTAATTTGTTTTGATATGTAATAATAATGATGTTCCTAGAGGGGCTATAGTTAATAATAATAATAATAATAATAATAATAACGATAACGATAACGATACTACTACTACTACTACTACTACTACTACTACTGATAATAATAATAATAATAATAATAATAATAATAATAATAATAATAATAATAATAATATCACTATTTTTTCTATTGTTATTATATTCCGGCAAAACAATAAACATATACAACAAAAATACACAGACGTACAGCACACACATTCATGAAATAATCTTCACTACTGTAATCTTAAAAGGCTCTCAGTGGATAATGACCCTTGGGAATTATTTAACTAAATAGCAGAATAACTTATCAAAGATTACATTAGTTCTCACTTTACCGGAAAGTAAATATTACAAGTGTAAAAAATACACAAACACGCTGTAGCAATGTTGTAATTATTTATGTACTGAATTACGTATGACCTTCAGACGGTGGAACAAGGACATAATTTTTAGTGGTTTTTTTTTTTTTTTTGTTTTACTAATCTTACTTTATGTATTTGTTTAGTTTGTGTTGGAGGAAAACTTTCTGGTGATATAAACAGAAAATATTTACCTACGTTTAACAATTCTGAGAGAGAGACAGAGAGAGAGAGAGAGAGATTTTCACCTGCACCCGTGGCCCGCTCACCTCACGGGCTGCCTACTACACCCCTGACCAACAACACCAAGTCCTCCTCAAAGTCTTATGCCAGGTCCAGACAGTTCTCGTCGTCAATGTACAAAACAGCATCTGTAACCTTGGTATTTATCTTAATTATTAGAACAAATTACTGCTAATATTACCTGTTGTTATGTAATTGTGTAAATGAGTGTACCAAGTTTCATAGTAATTTACCAGTTCTGTTTTTGTTGCTGATATTTTTAATACACACACACACACACACACACACACACGATTATATCTAGATTGCTTATACAGTATACCGACTTTCTAACTGACGTACATACATACATACATACAAACATACATACAATAACTACTAGGTCCTTGAATTATAGGTGTAATTATATTAAATGATCCATCTAAAAAAAAATTCTCAATCACTGTAAAATGGTATATTGCTTTAATGACCCTGACCTACGTTGACTGTCTTAATAACCCTGACCTAGTTTGACTTGTCTTAATCACCCTGACCTAGTATGACTTGTCTTAATCACCCTGACCTAGTTTGCCAGATACGATAGTTCAGCTCATTTGGGGGAGGTCAGGGGGAGGGGGTGTAAGGGGTGGGGGTCAGGGTGGGGGGTCAGGTCATTCGTGTTAAGGGCTCCCAGAAGTCCTATTAGAACCAGGTGTGTGTTTGTGTGGGGTCATTTACATACAGATAACTACTACCACCTGGATTTAAATGCAAAGGTCACGCCCAACGTATTAAGTAGGTGACGTGTTCTGTAGAGTTAGTTGAGGTGACGTGTTCTGTAGAGTTGGTTGGGTGACGTGTTCTGTAGAGTTAGTTGAGGTGACGTGTTCTGTAGAGTTAGTTGAGGTGACGTGTTCTGTAGAGTTGGTGGGGTGACGTGTTCTGTAGAGTTAGTTGAGGTGACGTGTTTTGTAGAGTTGGTGGGGTGACGTGTTCTGTAGAGCTAGTTGAGGTGACGTGTTCTGTCGAGTTAGTTGAGGTGACGTGTTCTGTAGAGTTAGTTGAGGTGACGTGTTCTGTAGAGTTGGTTGGGTGACGTGTTTTGTAGAATTGGTTATGAACTGTCATCCCAGACTGACAGTATACCACTTAATTCGACTGTAATAAACTGACAGTCACCCTCCCCCCCCCCCCCCCAAAAAAAAAAAACTCGATCGTCATTGGCTTTCAGGGTAGCGTATGTTCTTTATCTCTATTTTCATTGGCTGGGAGACTCGTACACTACAGCAATAAATCCCTCACATCCTGTTTTGTCTACTGCGGTGGCTAAGTGGGTAGCTCTCTGATGACGTCACAATATCCGCTCGTGATCAACTTTACTGTAGATGGGTCGAGCTTACGTGTGTGTGTGTGTGTGTGTGTGTGTCCTTCATCTTCTTCTCCTAACCTAACCTAATCTAATCTAATCTAATCTAACCTAACCTAACCTAACCTAACCTAACCTTACCTTACCTTACCTTACCTTACCTTACCTAAGCAACCAAGGTGAAGTGATGAATATGTGAAGTGTAAATCATATGAAAGGCTACGAATATGGTGATAAGAAAGATGGATAAAGATGGATGGCAGAGAGGTGAGAATAAAAGCCAGATGGATAGATGGATGGACGATGGTAAAATTTCCACTAAAATAAATGGACATCCAAGAATCAGCGATGTGCGTGAATGAGTGGATACCATAACGTCGAGTATTGTGGAAGGACTCGGCGCTGGTGATGGATAATGCTGTGTGTGTGTGTGTGTGTGTGTGTGTGTGTGTGTGTGAAGTAGCATACCATTGTGATATTTGTGTGGCTTGGTTGTGGAAGGTGAATAGCGTAGTTTATGTTATGTGATAGTGGCGAGACAGACTGAATGAATACGAATAAATGGCTAGTGTGTGTGTGTGTGAGAGAGAGAGAGAGAGAGAGAGAGAGAGAGAGAGAGAGAGAGAGTCTTCGTAAATATATCCTTCAACATCTGGCCTTGTAGAATCAACTTTTCTTTGGCTAGATTCTTATTGTGTATTTCTGTGGTGGAGAACTGTGTAGGTGATTTGTGTGTATTTCCCCGGGACGGATGTGTCTATATTGTACACTATGTTATAAAGTTGTGTTGTCAAATAGAAATAGTTTGGGATTTTATTTATTTTTTTTTTTTTTGTATTTATTATATTTTCTGAAGATAAAATAGGTTTTTGTATTTCATTTAAGCATTATAACAGGGAAGTATTTAGTTTGTCAGTAGTTTTTTCTAAGCTCAAAAGTTTAGTATTTTCCTTATAAAACTATTTAAATCAAGTAAATATTTACGAATTAAATTTTCTTTTACATAAATATCATCGTTATTATCTCAGTAAACATAAAAGATAACATTTGTTTCAATAAATTGTTGGATATCCATTAAAGTGTAAACATTAAACATTTGTTACACATAAAAATTTTATTTCCCTCCGTAAACATATGACAGATGTTAAGAGTTTCCTTGTGCTGTAGGGACGAGAATCAGGTTATGTTATGTAGTTCTTGATAGAGGATGTACACACACACACACACAAAACACACACACACACACACACACACACACACACACACACACACAAAACAACTTGCAGATTCAGCTCTTCAACACACACTGGGAAATCCACCTATGAAAAGTTCTTACCCTCATTGTACTCTGGTCGGCATCATCAACACAATGCGTCCTCTCACACCCCTGGGACCGTGTTGTCCTTGTTCGTGTCCGTAGCAAAATTTTTCTCAGGGAGCGTCTCTTTCCTCAGGAGACCATCTCATATGATCTCTCTTCAGTCTCCAAGGAATCAAAAGAGAAGACCAATGACATATTCTCATGGGTCTCCGGTCATTTAATCTCCAAGAGCCTTACAAAAGAAAAAATAGAGGATAATTCTCCAAATCTGTTTTCTGGTCTTCAAGGAATTCCAGGTATAGTCTAACGGTGTCTCCTAGGTCTCCTTATATACCATGTCCTGAGCCTCCAAGAAACAAAGACAACCTGAGTACTATTTTGCCTTTGACGGAGGTGTGTGTGTGTGTGTGTGTGTGTGTGTGTGTGTGTGTGTGTGTGTGTGTGTGTGTGTGTGTGTGTGTGTGTGTGTGTGTGTGTGTCATCACCTTCAAGAACCAGAGAACAATAGCTGAAGTCTTTTGATGTGTGTGGCTTCAAGGTGTGTTTAAGGTCTCAGGGTGTGTTAATGTACGTCGGGGTGTGTTAAGAGTATGTTGGGGTGTCGTCTTCAGGGTGTGTGTTGACATCACTAAAATTTAATCATTATTTCCTTAGCTTGGGATGTAGATGGCTGTATGACCTCTGTTTTTTTCCTCGTCTTCAGGTGAGGATGTGGAGGGTAGCTTCAAGTGAGCAGCATGTGTGAGGGAAACTCCTTGGTTGAGGGAGAGGCGACGTGTTTACTAGAGGTAAGTGAAGTCCTAAGTGGAGTAGGTCCTGTGTTAAGTGGGTCCTGTGTTAAGTGGGTCCTGTGTTAAGTGGGTCCTGTGTTAAGAGGGTCCTGTGTTAAGTGAGTCCTGTGTTAAGTGGGTCATGTGTTAAGTGAGTCCTGTGTTAAGTGAGTCCTGTGTTAAGTGGGTCCTGTGTTAAGTGGGTCCTGTGTTAAGTGGGTCCTGTGTTAAGTGGGTCCTGTGTTAAGTGGGTCCTGTGTTAAGTGAGTCCTGTGTTAAGTGGGTCCTGTGTTAAGTGGGTCCTCTGTTAAGTGGGTCCTCTGTTAAGTGGGTCCTGTGTTAAGTGGGTCCTGTGTTAAGTGGGTCCTGTGTTAAGTGGGTCCTGTGTTAAGTGGGTCCTGTGTTAAGTGGGTCCTGTGTTAAGTGGGTCCTCTGTTAAGTGGGTCCTGTGTTAAGTGGGTCCTGTGTTAAGTGGGTCCTCTGTTAAGTGGGTCCTGTGTTAAGTGGATCCTGTGTTAAGTGGATCCTGTGTTAAGTAGATCCTCTGTTAAGTGGGTCCTGTGCTAAGTGGGTCCTGTGTTAAGTGGGTCCTGTGCTAGGTGGGTCATGTGTTAAGTGGGTCCTGTGTTAAGTGGTTCCTGTGTTAAGTGGACGCTGTGTTAAGTGGGTCATGTGTTAAGTGGTTCCTGTGTTAAGTGGACGCTGTGTTAAGTGGGTCATGTGTTAAGTGGGTCCTGTGTTAAGTGGGTCCTCTGTTAAGTGGACGCTGTGTTAAGTAGGTCAGTGGGTCGTCTGTTAAGTCGATCCCATATTAAGTGGTTTCTGAACACTAAACTGATTTGCACGTTAATTTGGTCTTACAGGTGACACTTACACCTTGAAGTGATAACGCTCTCTCTCTCTCTCTCTCTCTCTCTCTCTCTCTCTCTCTCTCTCTCTCTCTCTCTCTCTCTCTCACACAAAGTCATTTACGAGATATATACTAATGACGCTTAATTAGTTAATGAACACCTGAGGGCAGTTACAACACCGCTGTCGTGTACCGGAAAAAAAAAACCCACTGTACTGTACATATTTGTGAAGATAATTTATGCCTTCATTGCTGTGTATAGTTTCCCAGAGAGATAATGAGGTTAGTATTTTGATTGATATTGATTTATTAATGTAGTAAAAGTGGATCAATTATTTTATTAAAGTGATTTGTGTTGTTTTTTTTCTCTCGTTGATGGGTTAGGTTAGGTTAGGTTTGAGTTGAGTAGCGTTGAGGGGATGATAGTATTGTCGTTTTATGTGTAATTTGTATCGTTTTGAAGAGAAGTATTGGGGGAGTTTCTTTAGTGTGGTATGGTCGTATGGTATTTGCCCTAGCGTGGTATGGTGGTATGGTATTTCCCCTCGCCGTGGTATAGTGGTATGGTGGTGTTTTGGTATATTATTTACCGTGATTCTTATATCCTCAGAAGGTGTTCAGTCACTGGAGCTCTATAACTATACCAGGAAGAGCCGATGGTGACAACAGCCTCTACCTATCCACACAGCTTATGTTCAGAGGTGGCCACAGTACCGCCTGGCCACAGTACCGCCTGGCCACAGTACCGCCTGCCCACAGTACCGCCTGCCCAAAGTATCGCCTGGTCACAGTACCGCCTGGCCACACAGTACTGCCTGCCCACAGTACCGCCTGGCCACAGTACCGTCTGGTCACAGTACCGCCTCGCCACACAGTACCGCCTCGCCACACAGTACCGCCTGCCCACACAGTACCGCCTGCCCACAGTACCGCCTGCCCACAGTAACACCTGGCCACACAATACAAAAATGTTGAAAAGGTGGACTAAATAAACTCCCTGCAGAGATCGATGGGTCAAATTCAATTCACTGACGCTAATAGCGTAGCGAATACTTAACCCGTTGTCTTCTCACTGCCGCACATCCCTTCGTTACAGCACATCCCCTGAGACACACCTCCAGCATACAGGCAGGAGGAGGAAGGGTCAGGTCGCTCGGGCTAATCAGCTGTTAAGTTCTAATTATCTGCCTCTAAAAAGCTTAATTAACTGTAGTGTGTGAAGCTTAATTAAGGGGAGAGACCAACTTGCCTGATAGCCATTTAGAAGATCAGGTCAAAAAGTTCCAGCTGAGGGAGTTATCTTAAGGCTTATAGTTGGGTCTTATTATGCCTCATCAGAAAGTGGAGGAACTATTATGAATCTAAGTTCGTCTGTCAGGTCATGCGGTGTCTATCTGTCCGTCTGTCAGTCAGGTTTGGTGTCTGTGTATTAAGGGATTCACAGTCTTGCCCTGAAATAGTTAAAGCAATCTAACACTAACTAACTAACTACTAACTACCTACCCCCCCCCCCCCACCCTCGTCCCCCAGATAGTTTCGGGGTGGGTAAACTTCAGGCTGGTTATGAGGTGAATCTTCAAAGGGGGCTAATCTTCAAGTGATCTATAAAGATTAAAAATACAAAATAACTCACTTATCGTCGCCGCCTTGAGTACTTCGGAAAGTCTTTGATTCCCTTGTTGATGTGTGTGGTAAAGTTATTTATTTAAAGGTGAATAAGTCTACTCAAGTACTCATAAAGTTTTAAAACATCAAAAAGCACCACAAACACATATTCTTGTACTCTGATGGTAGGTATCGTACTCAAGGGACAAACTTCAACCTTTTTCCACACGTCGATGATTTGTACTCAATCATCTAAGGAGTGACTGAGCCAAATCAAGTATTACGCGACACATCATCACACAAGCTCCTCGATTCTCAGGATGGTGTTAAACCCCTTTCATTTTTTTCCTAGGTTTCTTAGTGTTATATAATCCTCTATAATGGAACTCGAGGTAGATTATTGAGCAGGTGATTGATGGTGATTTTGTTATAGGGGACGGGTTAGAGTTTCGCTTTGTTGTTGTTGTGGTTGTTGTGGTGGTGGTTGCTGTGGATGATTTTGCTGTGGTTGTTGTTGTTGTTGATTTTATTTATTTTTTTTAATATTTTAACTTTATCTATAAGTTAATTTAAATTATGGTCTAATAACTATAAATTTATCCTCAGTTAATATAAATTCATTTCACGTAGATACAAATCCATCTTACGCCAATATATAAATTTCATAACTATACAATCAATATAAACACGACCAGCGGCGCCATAACCATCACTATAACCTGAGTGTTGTGATGGAGATAAAATATAGAATTATGTTGTTGGTCCTGGAGTCTGGTGTCACGCCATTACTGAACCTCTATTAAAGTTTGAGTGCCTCCTGACCCTTATTACCATACACTTATTATTCATAGCCGGGGGTCCTACCTTGTACCCCCCGACCTACAACCCCACAACAGTTATTTGGATGATAATAATTCTTGGTGATTATAATATAACTGGATATTTTTGTGTGTGTGTGTGTGTTCTGCGTGTTTTTTTTATATATATATATATTTTTTTAAAGGGAATTAGCCCACCCAGGCACAGGTCACTGACCCACATCGGTGCCTGGGGGGCGAAAATGTAATAATAATAATAATAATAATAATAATAATAATAATAATAATAATAATAATAATAATAATAAAGAACCACAAAGAAATACAAACTGAAAAAAAAATCAAAAGTGAGAAACAATATATGTATGTTGTGTTGTCAATAGTAAGAGAAACAATTGAGACCCTGCAATTGTGTGTAAATGAGGCAGAAAGTCAGATCAGCAACCTGGGACTTGGTCACAATTTTCGTGGTGCCATATGGCAGCAAGATCTACCATAGACAACACATTATGCTTCCAATATCTTCCCAGGCGGTAGTACCTCCCTGTTTGGTAGCTCCCTAATACCTACTACCTACGTTACGGGTGCCGTGGTTGGATGGATACAGCTCGTGGCACTCTCAGTTCACTCAGGTGCTAATAGGTGTGCCAGACTTTACAGTTGAGGAAGTGAAGCTGTCGAGTGCAGTGCCCACCATGTTGTCTCACTGTGAACTGAAGGCCTAGCATACAGTGTGGTGTATCTACCTTGCCTGTCCCTCAAGGACTGTCAGGTTACCCACTTGCATGCTTCTACAGTCGTCAGTTTTGCATCATAAGTACAGTACACTTTACAACTTAATATTAAGTGTACGTTTTTAAGTTGGTTATAGTCGTGTATTAGTTCCTTATGGGTGATACTAAAAGTTTAGTTGATAACGTACCTATATTCTTGTATGGATTTGCTGATGTCATCACTGTTTACCAATCACCATGCTGTATTCTTAGCCAAGGCTGCTGACGTCACCGTCCAGTAGATGTTGAGGAATGAGAGTCCTTTATTATTGGCCATGACGTATGACGTCATATTCAATTGTTAGTTTTAATGGTCAACATGATGTAGCGTGGGTATACTGACGTCATAATCAGTTCGTTGTTTACCAATAACATTTCAGTATTGTTGGTTGTGACATTTGTGACATCATTACGTCGGGTGTTGGCTACTTCTGTGTCTGTGGTTGGTTGTTTCTCTTCTGACGTCATTATGTCGTGAGACAGAGATGGAGAGAGAATATGGCTAATTAATGGTTACTGAAGAAATCACGAATGGTTAATTAATAACTACTGAACTACACACCATGACTAATTAATCCTGTGTCCTTATAATTGGTGGGCGCTTGACAGAGAGTAATTAATTACCATCTGAGTGGAAAGTTTCGACTAAAAACAGAATTAATTAAAGGGAGAATTAATTTTGGAAGGGGACAAAGTTGGTACTGTCTGAAGGCTCGGAAAAAGACCCCAAATTATTAATCCATTTTTGAATCTATTGAAAGTTTTGTTTACTTTGAGTGGTTGAAGAATTGTATAAAAAAGTCAATACACTTTGATCACTTTGTGTATAGTAAATAGACTTGTTATACTCTGTTGGTTAGTACAAACACTTCCTTCCTTCCTTCCTTCCTTCCTTCCTTCCTCCCTTCCTTCCTTCCTTCCTTCCTTCCTTCCTTCCTCCCTTCCTTCCTTCCTTCCTTCCTTCCTTCCTTCCTCCCTTCCTTCCTTCCTTCCTTCCTTCCTTCCTTCCTTCCTTCCTTCCTTCATGTATGTCAGAATATTTACATTAGTCACTTTAATATAGTTTACCTTCATAATATTTCTAGTGACACACACACACACACACACACACACACACACACACACACACACACACACACTCACTCACTCACTCACACACACACACACACACACACACACACACACACACATACACACACACACACTCACAGGATCAGAGAGCAGCAACATGTATCACTCGTTACAACTCCAGTCAGCACAGTTTACTCGTGGGAAATTTACAACCTTTACCTGTACACGGACGCAACAACAGTGGATTATCAGAGGATTATGGTGTAATCTCTCAGGTAACTCATGTATACTTCAAGAATATACAAAACATAACGCTGATAAAGTAGTTTGTGTTTTGTGAAGAAGTATAGAGGAAGGATTATCTTATAAGTCTTATTTTACCTGTACTAATACCTGTACTAATTAGTCTTCTCTCTGACAAGGTACATTTGTGAAAGAAAGTGAAAGAGAAAGTTTGTAGCTTCAAGGAAAAGTTTTATCTCTTCTTCAAATGTTATTCCGTAGAAAGTCATTCATTCTTCATAGATAACTTGGATATTTTGACGGATCTCTCCTCGCTGGTGATGATGGCCGCTGTTATATTCCTAAGGAGAAAACACCTCAATTTATCATTCACAACGACAGGATATCGACTTGCTACCGGATGATTTTCAGTTCTGTCCTTCACGTTCCAGCCCTTAGTGTGAGGAGTTTTGTTGCGTGCGTTTGTTAACTGTGAGGGTGACTGGTAGGGTGAGGCGGGGGGGTTATGGTAGGTTAGGTTAGGTTAGGTTAATCACTCTCTGTGCAACACGTAGTGAGTGTCGGTACCTCCTAGGGCTTACCCCCCCCCCCCCCCCCTCCCCTTCGGACACACACACACACACACACACACACACCCACCCTTCATCATTGACTCATCGGATTATAGACCCGAGCAAAGAGTTCCTACAACACACTCTTATTTTATGGAACTATAACTCATTATAGGTTTGAGTGTGCTTAAGTCCTTACGAAGGATACCATTATAATATTGCCCGAGGTCTGAATGTTTGTGGAATGTGAAGCTAAGAATATTATGGATATACGATTGAATATTGTACGCTAAGAGTGTGTGTGTGTGTGTGTGTGTGTGTGTGTGTGTGTGTGTGTAGACTTTGAGCATGATGGAGGTGTTGACAGGCAGGTAATCCGACATACACACAGACGCTCACTCTCGTCATTCCGACAGAGACAGCCTTCGAGGGAAACAGACAGGCATATGACAGCCCTAGAGAGAAATAGACAGAGACAGACAGACAGAGAGACAGACAGTCAACGCGGGGGGAAAGTTAGGTGAGGGTCGACCCAGAAACTCCTACCCAGGGACCAGGCATAAAAGTCTTGTGTGCTTTTAAATCAATGCAAGTTCTGCCTGAGGGGAGAGAGAAGGCGTGAGAAAGAAGAGAGAAGCAGGGCAAGGAAGGAGAGAGGAGGAAGGAAGGAAGCAGGAGGAGGAGGAGGACGAGGAGGAGGAGGAGGACGAGGAAGTAAGGATGTGAGGAAGATTGGAGAAACAGGAGCAAAGGAGGAAGGAGGAGAGAGAGAGAGAGAGCACTGTGAATGTATTGTTCATTGTTTATTCTCAAGAGACCATTCCTCCCCTTCCTCTTACCCTCCCTCCCTCTTCTTACCCTCCCTCCCTCCTCTTACCTTCCCTCCTTCTATTTATCCCCCCTCCTCTTATCTTCTATCCTTCACTTTTACTCTTCTCTCCCTCCAATTGTCTGTTCTCCCTATTACCCCTTCGTCCCTCTCTCCCACTCTCTTCTCTTCTCCTTCTCTTCTCTTCTCCATCATCATCTACCCTTCCTCCCTCCCTGTCTGTCTCTTTCCATACTTGTCTTCATAAGTCTTTCTCCTTCCTTCCTTCCTTCCTTCCTTCCTGCCTGCGTACAAATGAAGCTCAGGAACTTAACGCAAGAGACATGTCTTTTAAATCCTTTGTTAACCTAAACCTCCTGTGGACCTCCTGTAGGGAAGATGTGAACCACTTATGAACCTCTTAGAGAAACCGTGAACCCGAGAGAACCTTTGAACCCCCGAGAGAAGACTGTGAACCCAACCTCCCTAAGCAAGTATTATGTTACCTCTACCAAATGTTCCCCCTCTCCTTTCTCCTCCCCCTCTCCTCTCCCTCTCCACTCCCTCTCCACTCCCCTCACCCCCGCCCCCTCCCACTCCCCGTTTGAACCCCCCCAAGAACCACAACTTGAACCAACCATAACAGTGAGAACCATTGTCTATCCAGTCGACTAATTAACACACATACTAGACGGTGGAAGCCAGGTGTGTGTGTGTGTGTGTGTGTGTGTGTGTGTGTGTTGTGAAGGTAGAGATCTTTCACAGTTAATTAATTCCTTCCATCATGTGACATAATAACAAGAGAACTGCTTTTACACTCTACAGATTATATCTCTTAGAGTGAGGGTGGGTGGGTGGGTGTGGGTGTGGGTGTGGAGGAAGTGGTAGGTGGATGGTGATTGTGGAGGAGTTGGATGGTGGATGTTAAGGAGGAGGGGCGGTGGATGGGTCTGGAAAGGGGAAGGAATCTGATGTACTTGTTTGTGAACGTATGGATGTGTGCGTTTGTTAGCTTGTGGATATGAGAATGTCTACCTGTGTGTATGTGTGTAACGACAAATAAACCTCTAGTATGGCCACCAATTAGACAACACATAAACTTATTAGAAAGTATAATTATAACTGGGTGGACTTTCTCCTTGTAAACTCTACGGGAACCAACACCCACGTTTCACTTTCTTTCCGGGACTGATTTTTTTTTCTTTTATTTCTTACCTTAAAAATTAATTAAAAGAATCATTAATATATTTACCATTTATACTTTGAATTAATTTTATAGACGAAAAGTTTAAAGGAGTTTGATAATACTATAAATATTTTGATGATTTCTAATAACAATAATTTTGATGATTATTAAGAAAGATAATTAGAACGATTATCTTAGTGTTATTATAGTTATTGTAAATATTATATACATTAATAGTCATCCGAACACTCTTTACGGTAGTGTGTGTGTGTGTGTGTGTGTGCGTGTGTGTGCGTGTGTGTGCGTGTGTGTGTGTGTGTGTGTGATCAATACATGAGCGACAGAAGGATGGTCCAGCTCACTCAGTAACGAGAGAGAGAGAGAGAGAGAGAGAGAGAGAGAGAGAGAGAGAGAGAGAGAGAGAGGTACGTGATGTGGTGGCCATTCTGAGGATTAAATGACCTGCCAGGAAGAAGGGGGTGAAGGGCGGACCATGGCCGCCTGATACTGATGTTTGCCAGTGTTAGGGTGACCATGGCCGCCTGATACTGATGTTTGCCAGTGTTAGGGTGACCGTGGTCACCTGATACTGATGTTTGCCAGTGTTAGGGTGACCGTGGCCACCTGATACTGATGTTTGCCAAGTGTTAGGGTGACCATGGCCATCTTATAACTACTAGAACGATTTTTGGGTCAATTGTCATCGTAAAAACTCGCAGGATAATTTAGTATCCAGACTGGAGAGAGAGAGAGAGAGAGAGAGAGAGAGAGAGAGAGAGCACACACACACTGTACCACACCTGTAGTCTGAGGCCAACAACACTATCCATCCCTTCCCTCCCTCCTTTCCTCCCTCCCTCCTTCCCTCCTTCCCTCCTTCCCTCCTCAAAAGAAATAGACAAGAAGCCTTTAAATCTGCAAATTCACCCGTAAGTTCTTCAGCCATAAGGTCTCATTTTCCCGAAGCGGGTATCTGTGCGGGTCAGTCTGGTCGCGCGCGGGAATTTGCATCGTCCTCGTGCGTGATGGAAGACAAACAGCCAGGCTTCATGGATTCCGCTTCACTTATTTTTTAGCGGGAGAATGACGTGGGAGGTCTTCTTGACGTGGGTCCTGTTGACGTGGGAGGTCCTGTTGACGTGGGAGGTCTTCTTGACGTGGGTCCTGTTGACGTGGGAGGTCCTGTTGACGTGGGAGGTCTTGTTGACGTGGGAGGTCCTGTTGACGTGGGGGACTTATTCTCATAGGAAGAGATTGGCTAGGGTGAGGGCGGGAGTGCTAGGGTGATACCTAAGGCAGTTCAATACACACCCTTAATGCCGAACACCCTTACCCTACCCTTACCCTACCCTACCCTACCCTACCCTACCCTACCCTACCCTACCCTTACCCTACCCTACCCTTACCCTACCCTACCCTTACCCTACCCTACCCTTACCCTACCCTACCCTTACCCTACCCTACCCTTACCCTACCCTACCCTACCTTCGACCATCATAGTAGGTAAAGATATTTTATTAAGGGGAAAGTGAAATATTGGGACAACTTAACCTATTGTTTTTAGTTTGTTTAATGGCGGTCCTGTCAGATATTAGGAGGAGGAGGAAGAGAAACAGGAGGAGGAAGAGGAAGAGGAAGAGAAACAGGAGGAGGAAGAGGAAGTGGAGAAAGTGGAGAGTGGTTGCGATAACTCCCCTGTGTGTGTGTGTGTGTGTGGTATTTATTTTTATCTTCACATGACGCAAACACTCGTGCATGAACCATTTGTTATGTAGGAGCTGTTTCTTATCACGTGTCACAAAGTCAGGCTAAGGGGGGAGGGGTGAGGGAGGAGGAGGAGGAGGAGGGGTGAGGTTATCTGTCATGGGCGAGTGACGTAAGCATGTGTGGGTCACCTGTCATGGGCTGTTGCTGTCTTCATTATTCAGAAGTCATTTTTCAGGTTGATATTAACGCGACCATTAAGCTTCTATTTTTGTCTATTATCCTTGTTAATTTATGACTTGCTTTATATTACATCACCACCACTACTACCATCACCACCATCCACCACCACTACTACCATCACCACTATCCACCACCACTACTACCATCACCACTATCCACCACCACTACTACCATCACCACCATCCACCACCACTGCTACCATCACCACCATCCACCACCACTGCTACCATCACCACCATCCACCACCACTGCTGCCATCACCACCATCCACCACCTGTTACACCACACCGCTACACCACTACACCACACCACTACCACCACCCTCACACCACTACCACCACCACTACACCACACCATCACCTGTTACACCACACCGCTACACCAGTACCACCACCACACCACCACCACCACTACTACCACACCACCACCTGTTACACCACACCGCTACACCACTACACCACACCACCACCATCTACTACAAGTTCACCCTTTAATAATGACTGACTAGTATTTTATAGAAGTATTGATTTACCTGATCAATTCATATACAAATTACAGTTTATCATTGCTCTGTGTATAAAGTGTACAGTGTGTGTGTGTGTGTGTGTGTGTGTTTGTGTGTCGGGTAACTCTAGTAGGTATTTATAAGTATAAGTATAAGAGGACGTTGGGTAGTGGCCATCTTGAGGAGTAGGTCTGACTATAGACTCGAGGATCACTTAGAGAATTTGAGGTCAAGTTTTAAAGTTTTGTGTGAGGGTAAACTAAAATAAACTGCAATTACCACCATCCTTATAACTACTTACAGTACAATTTGTCTAGGGCCGAACTCACATTTAATAATGACATACAAAGACCTCCCTTGCATTCCCTCACCTGTCCAACACACCTTCACCTGTCCAACACACCTTCATTCACCTGTCCAACACACCTTCACCTGTCCAACACACAAACTCCAAGTAATAAAATGGAAACTCATGTAAATTATCACTGAGGTAAGCATGACATATCCCCTTTAACCTAACACACACAAACTGTACCGCGTCCTGTTGAAGATCACACCGTGTAAGGCATCGTTAACACCCACCGTGTACATGAAGTCACCTGTATCACACCTTTACAGGAACTTAATACGATTCCAGGAACTCATTACCAATATAACACGGTGAAGTTTGCTCATAATATCCAGTGAGGTGGTGTTGGTGAAGGTGTTGGTGTTGGTGAAGGTGTTGGTGAAGGTGGTGGTGTTGGTGAAGGTGTTGGTGTTGGTGAAGGTGGTGGTGTTGGTGAAGGTGTTGGTGGAGGTGGAAGTGTTGGTGGAGGTGGAGGTGGAGGTGTTGGTGAAGGTATTGGTGGAGGTGTTGGTGAAGGTGCTGGTGGAGGTGTTGGCTACATATGACCGAGTTTAGTGTTGATAAGTTGGGTTAAGTCATATTAGCATAGGTGATATTACAGTAGTTTATCAGAGTTGTTTATTAACAGCCGGAAATTACCTGAGTTGTCCTTTGTGTATTGGTTAAGTGAGGATGATGGTGTTGTGTGCTGCTCCTGAAGGTGTGGGTGAAGGAGGGGAGGGTGATTTATACCCTTTTGAGGATGATGGTTCAACACTTTTGACGATTATGGTGTAACACTTTGAGAAGGAGCGTCTGACCCATTTGAGGACGTTGGCTTAGCCCTTTCAGAACGATGGTTTAACTCTTTCAGAACGATGGCTTAACTCTTTCAGAACGATGGTTTAACTCTTTCAGAACGATGGTTTAACTCTTTCAGAACGATGGTTTAACTCTTTCAGAACGATGGCTTAACTCTTTCAGAACGATGGCTTAACTCTTTCAGAACGATGGTTTAACTCTTTCAGAACGATGGCTTAACTCTTTCAGAACGATGGTTTAACCCTTCAGGACGATGTTTTAACCCTTCAGAACGATGGTTTAACCCTTCAGAACGATGTTTTAACCCCTTGAGAACAATAGATTAACCTATCGTCCACTTAAAGTTTAAATCTGTATTATCATCTTGGTTTTTGGTCTGATACAAGCACCACCAATATCCTCTTTGGATTACCCTCGACACTTTAAGCATTATGTAACGTTCAGCCTGAGGGTCATGTACGTAAGAGAAGGATTAGGATTATATTATAGACTTAGTCAAGTTAGTGTTTGTGGTATAGAGTGTTTTAAATGTTATTCTTGGTGTAATTTATTGTGGGTAGGAGCGTTCAGTGGCTATAATCTGACTCCTTCTCTCTTTTCTCTTCTCTTCTCTTTCACTTTCTCTTTCTGTTTCACTTTGTCTTTGTCTTTTTCTTTTTCTCTTTCCTTTTCTTTTCTCTTCTCTTTTCTCTTCTCTTTCTCTTTCACTTTCTCTTTCACTTTCTCTTTATCTTTATCTTTTTCTTTCACTTTCTCTTTCTCTTCTCTTTCTCTTTCTCTTTCACTTTCTCTTCTCTTCTCTTCTCTTCTCTTCTCTCCTCAAGAACAACCATCACCACCTCTCTACACAGCCTCTCCACACACACACACACACACACACACACACACACACACACACACACACACACACTACCTCCGGATACCATTAGTCAATACAATAGCTGGGAGCATTACTAAAGGACACGTATACATATATATACACAATACTAAGGTGGTGTGTGTGTGACCCCTATATAGTGTGAAGGACAACACTGATCATCAAACAGACTCGGGTTACGTTAGGTTACGTTAGGTTAGGTTAGGTTAGGTTTGGTTAGGTTAGGTTTGGTTTGGTTTGGTTTGGCTTGGTTTGGTTTGGTTAGGTTTGGTTAGGTTTGGTTAGGTTAGGTTTGGTTAGGTTAGGTTAGGTATATATTTTTATAATAGTTTAAATGGCCTGGTTGTGGTGTGTCGTACGTCAACAAGAGAATATATACTTGACGTGTCGTGTGAGTTGTATGTCATATATTAAGTTGATTGCGTTGCGTTGACGTCATCCAGTGCCTAGAATACGTTACTTTGACGTCATCCATTATCAGGAATACTTTATGTTGACGTCCATAATAGCAATACAAGCGTGACGTCATGTAATTAGTGAACATACTGTGTTATCAATAGCGATAGATTTACAATAAACTTTGAAAAGAATAAAGAGAGACAAATTGACACACCATGAATAGCGAATCCCTACACACGTTCCAAGATATTGATTGGGTCACACAATAAATACATAACCAATTAAAAGAGAGATTGTATTAGAGAACACTGGTATAACGAATTCTTACATACGTTCGTTATAACAAGTTGATGTATTGAAATGAGACGTTGATGAGTAAAATAAACAAAGCAAAGATTATGTTGGTTTAGTAAATTAATATGTAACGTAGTTTTATCGTAGTTTTAACTGGTTTAGGTTGAAGAGGAAAGCTTAGGTTTATGTCTTTCATGTGACGTAGTTTTGGTTTAGTGGATGATTATGTTACGTAGTTTCATGTTGGTTTAGTTAGTTTTATTTCTTGGTTTTATAGTGTTTTAATTATTAGATATCATTATGTTACGTAGTTTCACGTTGGTTTAGTTAGTTTTATTTCTTGGTTTTATAGTGTTTTAATTAATAGATATCATTATGTTACGTAGTTTCATACTGGTTTAGTTTATATATTACCCGGTTTTGTATTTATTAATAGATATACTAATTTTAGTTGGTTTAATATCTTTCTTCGTGTTTCATAAATCAAAGTTATTTCGTTTCTTTGTCTTTCAGTACAAATGAAACTTTTAATTCTCTCGCAGTGTTTCAGTCTCAGGTAATAAATCGTTATCATAGGACAGGTGTTGTAATACAAGAAGATTTTAACAGAACAAATCCAATCAAAAGTTTAACGTTTTGTTTGTGATTACGGTGCGCCTGTGGTGGTGAGGGTGGGTGGGTGGTGAGGGTGGGTGGGTGGGTGGTGAAAGTGGGTGGGTGGTGAGGGTGGGTGGGTGGTGAGGGAACGAAGTGTGTTTATGGGACTATATCTATGTGTTTTTTCTGTCTCTTCTTTTATCACTTTTTCTATTTCTCTTACATTATTCTCTATCATCATTGCCCCTCCTCTCCTTTCTTGACGATTCTCTGTCCATTGATCTATCTAACACAAAAGTAAGAGGGGGAAATAAGATGATTAAACAGAGAGAGAGAGAGTAACAGTAACAATGGTCTGGATGTAAGGTAATGGTGGTTAACGTGTGTGTGTGTGTGTGTGTGTGTATGTGTGTGTGTATTAATAGCTCGAGCCGCCAGATCCACTCAACTCGACACTACTCACACGTTATGGTTAAATAAAAAAAAGCTTCAGTTTACCAGTTGTTGATTGAATTATTTTACATTTTTATTTGTTCTCTTTCTTTTTTTTACTTTTTTATATATTTTTATTTATTTATTGATTCTTTATATTGTATGTTTATTTTATTTTAATTTCTTTTTTTTTTATTCAAGTTAATTTTTATATTTTTTTTTAATAATTTATCCCACAATAGGTTCAAGATCCCCTACAATAGGTTCAAGATCCCCTACAATAGGTTCAAGATCCCCTACAATAAGTTCACGATCCCCTACAATAGGTTCACGATCCCCTACAATAGGTTCACGATCCCCTACAATAAGTTCAAGATCTCCTACAATAGGTTCACGATCCCCTACAATAGGTTCACGATCCCCTACAATAAGTTCAAGATCCCCTACAATAAGTTCAAGATCCCCTACAATAAGTTCAAGATCTCCTGCAATAAGTTCACGATCCCCTACAATAGGTTCACGATCCCCTACAATAGGTTCACGATCCCCTACAATAGGTTCACGATCTCCTACAATAGGTTCACGTTCCCCTACAATAGGTTCACGATCCCCTACAATAGGTTCAAGATCCCATTACCGTGTGGTGGCGTCCGGAACGAGTCGGAAGGTGGAAGGGACTGACAGATGTCACCTAAAGCGTCCAATAAGACCTTCACGAACGAGGTATTAGCGAACTAGCAGCTGGACGAGGAGACAGGCACGTAGGGGTGTGAGTTCGCTCTCTACTCCTTCTCCAACTCTGCCTTAAATTAATCCCGGGAAATTAATTATCTCTGGAAATTAATTACATACGAGAATATTAATGAGAGTCGGGAATTTCTTTATCATTCTCTTGTTTTTTTTTTATATTTTATTTATAACTTAATGATGAAAAGTCGTGTGTGTGTGTGTGTGTGTGTGTGTGTGTGTGTGTGTGCGTGTGTGTGTGGGGGGGGGTATGTGTACTTTATCTGCCGTGTAAGGTTTTAATGAAAGGAAAAGAGTAAGAGGTTGCAGTTATTACAGCCAGATGGCCAACCCAGCGTAGCATTATCTGGTCGGAATTGTCAGCTACGAACCATAATAACGGGATAAGTACTGCAGGAGAAGCTATGACTATAACTTGATTACAACAACGCCGATAACGCTTTAGGATTCCACACACACACACACACACACACACACACACACCACAGGTACCATCCTAATCCCTCGAGTACAATGCCAACCCCTTTGAGTAAGTAA
>CAUDMG010000814.1:687500-700000 GCA_958450375.1 Homarus gammarus | reverse complement strand
ATGAGTAATTAGTTTAGTTTGAGAGCTTAATATTCTCTCAGCTGTTGCGAGGAGGAGCACTGACTAGAGGGAATATATTCTACTGTAACCTAACCTAACCTAACCTAACCTAACCTTTGAACAGTATTGTGTAAGGGGAAGTGATTCAAAATCCTATTCTCTCTCACACACACACACACACACACACACATCACACACACACACACACACACACACACGCACACACACACACACACACACAAAACGGACGCCCTCTGGGAAATTCAAGGACCCTGGGGGAAACGCTTCACAGTGGTAATGGAGCCGAATTTGGCGACCAGCCCGATCTTATACTTGAGTTTGTCTCTTGTGAAAAAAATCTACATATCTGGCATCTGGTCTGAGAGCTTTGTCGGTCATAATGCTGACATGGGTTAAGTTTTTAGGAATTTAATTTACTTATGGTGAATAATTCTAGCATTTTTGTGGGTTTTTTTTTACCTATTTATAAGGATATACTTCGGAGTAATTCGGATTATCTCACACCTCAAATGACATGAATTAGATACTGTATATATGATTGATTACCTGGGCAACACCTGGCCTAACCTAACCTCTCTCTCTCTCTCTCTCTCTCTCTCTCTCTCTCTCTCTCTCTCTCTCTCTCTCACATACCACAGAAAACATAGAAAGTGCCTGAGTGAGAGAGAGACAGACAAACAGACAGAAACACAGACAGACAGAAGCACAGACAGACAGACAGAGGCACAGACAGGCAGACAGAGGCACTGACCGACAGACAGACAGACAGACAGACAGAGGCACAGACAGATAGAAACAGACAGACAGACAGATACCTACCCCCCCCCCCTCCCCAGTTCACTCCTCACAACCCGTCCACTTCAGCCTTGCCCGGATCGTCACCAGGACTGAGCCGTGGTCTTTACCGTCCTCAAACACCGTATTTAAATTTCCATTATGTATGATCTTCTTCCCTGAGTTATTAGGCTTCACGCGAGAGACTTGGGGAAAACATCTTATTTTTCCCTCACGGAGAGAATGTAGGGAAAATAGTGTGGTGGATGTGTGTGTTTGGTAGGGTAATAGGGTGTGAGATGTAGTTAAATAGGGAAGTTTGGTTGAAATGCGAGGAAATGGGGAAATTGGTTGAAATATGGGGAAATAGGGAAATTGGCTGTACTACGGTGATTGGGATGTTGGTTAATAGGGTAACTGGGAAATAGGGAAATTAGCTAAAATACAGATATATTGTTTAATTTATTGAAGTAAACCAACAAAAAAATTAGTTGATTACTTGAAATATATCGACACAAAATAGATTAAAATGTTAAAACAAAAGATAGATTAATTAACTGAAATAAATAATACAAGAAAACTAAGTAATATATTTAAATACTCTCTCTCTCTTTCTCTCTCTCTCTCTCTCTCTCTGTACCCGTCCAGTTACTAACCGCTCCAACCCCTCCCCTCCCCCCTCCTCTCCCTCCCTCCCCCCACCCATGTTATCCTGACTTACCCTCCGTCTGTACTCGGGGACTACACACACACACACACACGCCCCTCTTATCTGGGGTCACCATGCTGCCCTATCTGACCCACCCCCAGCTTCCTCCCCCTGACCACTTCCTGCCTCTCCCCTGCACTCTAAGGGGGAGAGGAAGAGGAGGAGGAGGGGGGAGACGAAGGAAAAGGGAGGAAGACGAAGAGAAAGGAAGGAGGAGGAGAAAATGTATGGTGGAGGGGAGGTAGGTGAGAGAGAGAGAGAGAGAGAGAGAGAGAGATAGAGAGAGAGAGAGAGAGAGAGAGAGAGAGAGAGAGAGAGAGAGAGAGAGAATAAATGAGAAAAGTTAAGAGACAGGGTAAAAGAGGATCCAGGGTGAGAGAAATGAGAGATTTTCGGAGGATGAATGAAGGAGGGAGGGGGAATGAAGGAGGGAGGGGGAATGAAGGAGGGAGGGAGGGGGAATGTAGGAGGGAGGGGGAATGAAGAGGGAGGGAGGGGGAATGTAGGAGGGAGGGAGAAGGAATGAAGGAGGGAGGGGGAATGAAGAGGGAGGGAGGGGGAATGTAGGAGGGAGGGGGGAATGAAGGAGGGAGGGGGAATGAAGAGGGAAGAAGAGAGGAAGAATAGGAAGAGGCGGGAGGGTCGCGTCATGTTCATGCAGATAACACTGGTTGTTACACTGACACAGACGCCCAGAATAGCGACACACACACACACAGGAGAGAGAGAGAGAGAGAGAGAGAGAGAGAGAGAGAGAGAGAGAGCATCTAAAAAAAACTCCCTATACGACCTAAAGTATCTAGGGAATTTCTTGTAACTACGGGAAGAAACTGGGGGAAAAATAGAGGGATATGGGAAGAAAGTTGGGGAAAAAAATAGAGAATGAGGGTATTGATGTGTGTGTTGTGAAGGATTTTATTCATTAATTAATTCATTCATTCATGTATCAATTATGCATATACATCTGGCTACATGGACAGGGGGGGGGGGGGGGTGTGAGGGGTGATGTTGTGTGTCAGGTGTGTGGTGGAGGAGACACAGGGATAGGGACACAGGGATAGGGGACACAGGGATTGGGGACACAGGGATAGGGGACACAGGGATAGGAGACACAGGGATAGGAGACACAGTGATAGGAGACACAGGGATAGGGGACACAGGGATAGGAGACACAGGGATAGGGGACACAGGGATAGACAGAAACAAATACCAGAGAAAGCTGGGCTGGGCTGGGCTGTGCTGGGCTGGGCTGGGCTGGGCTGGGCTGGGCTGGGCTGGGCTGGGCTGGAGAAGTAAAACATCCTTTGTTTATTACTAGGAAAAATGTCCTCCGTGCGTGACTTTATTTCTTGATATAAATTAATGGGTGAGAAGTGTGAGGTGGCCAGAGGCTCTTGGGGTGAGAAGTGTGAGGTGGCCAGAGGCTCTTGGGGTGAGAAGTGTGAGGTGGCCAGAGGCTCTTGGGGTGAGAAGTGTGAGGTGGCCAGAGGCTCTTGGGGTGAGAAGTGTGAGGTGGCCAGAGGCTCTTGGGGTGAGAAGTGTGAGGTGGCCAGAGGCTCTTGGAGTGAGAAGTGTGAGGTGGCCAGAGGCTCTTGGGGTGAGAAGTGTGAGGTGGCCAGAGGCTCTTGGGGTGAGAAGTGTGAGGTGGCCAGAGGCTCTTGGGATGAGAAGTGTGAGGTGGCCAGAGGCTCTTGGGGTGAGAAGTGTGAAGTGGCCAGAGGCTCTTGGGGTGAGAAGTGTGAGGTGGCCAGAGGCTCTTGGGGTGAGAAGTGTGAGGTGGCCAGAGGCTCTTGGGGTGAGAAGTGTAAGGTGGCCAGAGGCTCTTGGGGTGAGAAGTGTGAGATGGCCAGAGGCTCTTGGGGTGAGAAGTGTGAGGTGGCCAGAGGCTCTTAGGGTGAGAAGTGTGAGGTGGCCAGAGGCTCTTGGGGTGAGAAGTGTGAGGTGGCCAGAGGCTCTTGGGTGAGAAGTGTGAGGTGGCCAGAAGCTCTTGGGTGAGAAGTGTGAGGTGACCAGAGGCTCTTGGGGTGAGAAGTGTGAGGTGGCCAGAGGCTCTTGTCCAGACGTAAATAACTTCAGAAGAAAACTGTGGCTCGTTCCTTTCTCCTAAATATAACCTGAAAAAAATGAAAGCGAAAAAAATATAAAAAGTTTGAGTTTTTAAAAGGAATTACGCGTTTTATTTTTGTGGTTTGGGGATTTTAATTATTTATATTAAGTGTTTTTTAAAAGTAGTGTCTGGAAAAAAATATATATTTTGTTTTAAAAGGAGTCTATGGTTTAATGTTTGTTCTCGTAGTTTATATTATTTTTACGAGTTTTTAAAAGAAGTCTTAGGATTTTAGGTTTAATGTAAATGTATGGCATTTTTAATCGATTTAGAAACTCTCAAGATGTTGTTACTTTTCTTCAATTGAAGGCTGTTAGATATTAGCTCTCTATAACTCTCTATAGCTCTTGTATCTTTGTAAACAGAACAGTGGCACACGTTGGGTGAGTAGATGAGTGTGTGTAAGTCTTCTAGTAGAGCCTTTGTCACTATGTGCCTTTGTAAGACATTTACCTTGCAACAAACATCAACTTGTGCTGTTGCCGTGATGTATAATCGTTGGTTTTTGGAAAGATAATGGTGAACGTTGTTGTTGTTGTTGTAATTGTTTTGTTATTGTTGTTGTCGTGGAAGATGTTTTCGTTGCCGTAGTGAACTGTTATTGTTGTTGTGGTCACTTACTCTCCTACTTAGTTCATACCTGAGTGTATCTTACCTGTCTCCCTTGTTTACCTACCCCTTGTACAACATGTAATACCAGTGTGTGTGTGTGTGTGTAGTGAACATGTAATACTAGTGTGTGTGTGTGTGTAGTGAACATGTAATACCAGTGTGTGTGTGTGTGTGTGTGTGTGTGTGTGTGTAGTGAACATGTAATACTAGTGTGTGTGTGTGTGTGTGTGTAATGAACATGCTTTAAATTTTTATTTTGTACAGGTAAGGTCACCATACACCTGGCATTCATTATTAATACGCCCGCGAGACGAGCTACTATGGCGGTAACCAACGTAATTCAATTTTAATAATAGATTTTTTTTATTATATACGGATCTGTAAGTCACCTTTGAGGGGGAGGGTTGATATCATGGGAAAGGAACACAGTTTAGGTTAGGTTAGGGTTTGGTTAGGTTAGGTTTTGGTTAGTGACTCGAGTGGTGAGTGTAATGGTGCAGTGTCAGAGAGGAGGGTCGAAATCCCCCTTACGTTTTCCCATCACCCTTCCCTCCTCCCTCTCACCCTTCCCTCCTCCCTCTCACCCTTCCCTCCTCCCTCTCACCCTTCCCTCCCTCTCACCCTTCCCCCTCCCTCTCACCCTTCCCTCCTCCCTCTCACCCTTCCCTCCTCCCTCTCACCCTTCCCTCCTCCCTCTCACCCTTCCCTCTTCCTCTCTCTGGTCACATCATTATGCACGACATGTGTTATCAACCCTTAACACTGGGGCTTTTGTGTGCCTTTGGTTATGCGCCTCTGTGTGTGTGTGTGTGTGTGTGTGTGCGCACTATAATTATCCCCCACCGCCTGGAACAGAGATTATAGAACTTTTATCAGTCTTTCCTTCCTGTCTGTCTGTCTATTTGTTTACACATAAAACTTTTACGCCAAACTAATCTTAACTTTCTACACAATTTAGAGGAAAACTTTACTTACATGTAGGTCACCGAGTTAAGATATATGTAGAGTGCTATAGTGTTATATAACCCTTATGTAGCGGCAATATATACCAGAGTTTGTGGCCATTATATACTAGAAGTCATTTACTGTTTACATATTGTACAAAGCTTAGCGTCCGGGGAATATTGGTGACTGGAGCTATTGTCTTGTTTCTGCTGTACGCTCGGGTTATATTGTCTGGGTAAACATTGCTTATAATATGGGTTAGGTTAGGTTATTACTATGTTATATAAAGTGTCTGGATATGTTTATAATCTCTACCTATATCAAGCTGTTACTGACCTAACCTAACCTAACCTAACCTAACCCAACCTAACCTAACCCAATTTTAATCGTCATGAAGCTCATATTTTGTCTAATGATTCAGTTAATGTTTTACGTAATTAACTTCTTTTCATTTAAACATAATTTTATATTAACTCAAATGTCATCTCTCTCTGTTGCCTCTATACACAAAAAAAACAAATATGCTGTAATTTAATCCGATACACAAATGGTCATAATAAGCATAATTATTCTTACTCACCTGTAATTAAGTACATAATAGCAGGTATAATTTATATAACATTTTATTGTCATTCGCTCTGATAAATGTAAAAATGTTCAAATGTTAAAATGTTTTAATATTTGTAATAATATTAAAATAGATGTCAGTTTGCTAGATATGACATTTGATTCCTTGCATGTGTTTTATCACGAGTCTGTCTGTCTGTCTGTTTGTTTGTCTGTTTGTCTGTCTGTCTGTCTGTCTTGGAAATGTTAATAATTTGTTTGTATTCTGTGAAAACTCCGAAGGAATCCTTTACTTCAGGTGATCGTATATATATATATATATATATATATATATATATATATATATATATATATATATATATATATATATATATGTGTGTGTGTGGTGTGTGTGTGTGTGTGACGTAAAAACCCATCCAATGATTTGATTTTATTTTTTCTTCACTTTGATGTTTAAAATGTAACAATAAATCCACAATTTATAGATAAGTTGCTTTTTAATCAAGTCGAAAGGTTTGTTTCCATGTGAATTTAAAAGCGCCGTTGTTGGTCGTTCAGTCTGTGTTTTGTGACGGTGTAATGTCCAACTTCTGAGAATTTTGTTTTTATATAAGAATAATTTAATGAGTAATATTTTCCCGAATACGTATTATTATTATCTGCGGCACTCCCATGTTAAACTGCGCATTTCTGGTTAGGTTAGGTTAGGTTAGGTTAGTTAGCGTGAAGGAGATATGTGTTAGGTTAAAGGAGTTGATTTTGGTCTTGTTATGTTAAATTTGGTTTAGGTTAGGTCAGGTCAGGTCATCCTAGAGTAGGCCTAGGTATAGGTCAGGTTAGAATAGGTTTAAGTCAGGTCAGGTTAGATTAGAGTAGGTTAAGGTCAAGGTAGGTTAGGTTAGGTTAGGTTAGGTTAGAGTAGGTTAAGGTCAAGGTAGGTTAGGTTAGATTAGAGTAGGTTAAGGTCAAGGTAGGTTAGGTTAGAGTAAGTTAGGTTAGGTTAGGTTAGATTAGGTTAGATTAGAGTAGGTTAATGTCAAGGTAGATTAGAGTAGGTTAGGTTAGGTTAGATTAGGTTAAATTAGAGTAGGTTAAGGTCAAGGTAGGTTAGGTTAGAGTAGGTTTCCATCAGGTGAGAGTAGATTGGATTAAGGTCAGATCAGGTCAGGTCAGAGAGAGTCTAAATCAGGTTTGAGAGGAACAATTATAAGGCCATTTCAAAACAACCCTGATCTTCGTTATCCGAGTCCCAAACATGACAATACCTTAACCGGAACTGGTATATTTATCCGGAATAATCACAGAAATACAAATAAATCCCACCATCCGTACACCTTTTAACACCTTATGTTGACATCCTCATCGTCTTTCCACCTTAATAACATCACCTTTTTCTCTTTTCTTATCGTTCACTAGACGAAACATTCTCACACCAACGGGGGAGAATATTAATGGACTAACTATATGAAAAAAGGACGAAATATAATGAAATATCTAATGTGTCCTATGTATGTTTGTATAGTCCACACCTCGGGATTATTTGTGTGTGTGTGTGTGTGTTTTTGTGTGTGTGTTTGTGTCAGAATTCATAGTTCAGTTTCCAAATTGATGTTCTTTTGTAACTTGAACATTGAACGAAAAATAAAGCCCAGTGTTGTTGTTATTGTTTGTTTTTCTATATTTTGGTTGTTTTGATGGCTAGGGTCTCTCAATAGAGTTCAATAGGAGTTTATGGTTACACTCTATAACTTTTAGAAGAATATATGAGTGATATTATTTCTATAATTTGTAAATAAATAATGGGGTTAATTTTTTAAACTTTTCCATGATTTAAGACTGAAGTTAAAGTGGCTTAATTAAGTAAAGTGTTTTGTAGGTTTTTGAAATGTATCTTTAGGTGTTAGTATTAAACGAGAGAGAGAGAGAGAGAGAGAGAGAGAGAGAGAGAGAGAGAGATGTAGGGCAGCGAGTTAGTTGGCCCAGTGGTTAATGTCCTAGGCTGATCTTTCACTGATCTTTGGTTCGAATCCCCATTGAGGAAGCAAAATGATGTCATCCACGCCCACTACCACCCACCATCACCACCGCCCACCACCGCCCACAGTACTTACCTCCATACCTCCCAGACACACCTCATTCCTTCCCCACAACACAGAGACCGCCGCCACCTACACCATCCTCGTCTAGTAAAGTTCTTAAAAATTCTGGTCTCTCGTCTTGCCGGGAGTGAGGGATGAAAGCAGTGGCAAGAGGAGGCAGCTGAAAGAAAGTGTTGGTGGAGGTTGTGAATGTGAGAATGTGTGTGCCTTAAAGGATCTTGTCAACGTGTGTAATAATAATAATAATAATTAACGGTTTATTGAAAGAGCTTGGCAGCCAGAAGGCTGAAAATATACAGTTACATATTTGGGGAATGGGTTACGAATTACAAATAATATACAAGTAACATAAGTGACACAAATAAGACATATAATAACTTAGATGGGGAAAAGCTCAAACTACAGTTCAATTCAACATAGTGACAGTGTTACAGTGTGTGTGTGTGTGTGTGCCATTCATCACCCCACGACGATCCACTTTACTGCCCATTAAACATCAATAATGTAGTACATGGAGGGGAGAGTAAAACACACATACACACACGAAGGGTCCTCCGGGTGGCAAGAAACACAATAACAGAGACTAAAAGAGTTAGATGTTCATTCAGAGTCTGTAATTTGAGGGAGTTGAATGGTTGTTTTGTGAGAGAGAGAGAGAGAGAGAGAGAGAGAGAGAGAGAGAGAGAGGGGCAGTGATCACGGACGTCGTTTGTTTGTCAAGACACTATACGAACCAACTGTGTTAGGTCTCTTGGTTGCCATTTAAATTCCTATCATGCGTATCTGTTTGAAGAGAAGGTAGTTTTGTTTATAGGTGATTGAACCATATATTTGAGGAGGAGTAATTTATTTAGAGGTAGTCTTTAGGTATGTCCGTACGTGTGTTTGTGTTTATTAAGTGTCTATTTATGTTTGTGTTTTGTTTTGCTCTTTGTTTGTTTATATATGCGTTCGTATTTGATTTTTTTATGCGTGTGTATTAACGCTCATGTTTGTAGGGGCGTTGTTTTTGTTTGTTTGTTTGTAATGTAAATGTGTTCACTGTTGTCTGCCATAAATACTTGTCTACACAGCCTTGTTTTGTGTTGATCTATACAAGAAAATTCACTGGACGACAATTTGATAGCAGCGAGGTCACCATCCTTCATCTTCAAGGCGCTATACCCCTCTTTCCCCCTCCCCCCTCCCTACCCCCACCCCCTCCCTACCCCCACCCCCTCCCTACCCCCACCCCCTCCCTACCCCCCACCCCCTCCCTACCCCCACCCCCCTCCCTATCCCCACCCCCCTCCCTACCCCCACCCACCTCCCTACCCCCCACCCACCTCCCTACCCCCCACCCCCCTCCCTACCCATCCTACCCACCCTCTCAAGACTTGATTTTCTGCCCTAAGCGACACACGGGTCCCAGCAAATGACATTTTAAAGCGACGGGAGGTTCACAAAACTTCCACTTTGTGTCGGTGATGTGAGAAGCTGGTGTCCTACTGTCAGCAGCTGGGGACGAAAAGGTAAAGCATAGGTTCCGGTGAGGAGGAGGAGGAAGAGGATACATGCGACTGTGAGGCTGTGGAATGAGGGGGAGATGAATGGAATGAGAAGGAAGGGTAAAGGATAGGACGAACAGATGAAAAGAGAGAGGGGTGGAGGAAGGGAGAGATGAAAGGGGGAGTGAGGAGGAAATAGAGGGAAAAGGAAGGAGGGAGAGGAGGCATATTTGTTTCAGTATCGCTGTGGAATAGGGGTAGAAGGAACGGAAGAGGGAGAGGAAGAGGAGGAGGTCGATCGCGTTTTGGGTCGCTGTGGAACGGGTAAGGAAGGAAGACGTGGGAAAGGAGAAAAATAAAGGGAGAGTGAGTTGAAAGAGAAGGAAGGGAGAGGAGGCATGCAAGCCCCGGTGTTGTTGTGGAGGGGAGGGAGGAGTAGAGGGTGAGAAAGGGAGGATACGATGAGGAAGGGAGGAGAAGGGAGAGAGTGATTTCTTTGAAAGTGTTAATGTATTAGGAAGTAAACCTGTAATTATAATGGGATAAATGGGTGTCCTCTTCCTTCTCCTCCTCCTCCTCCTCCTCCTATTTCCTTCCTCCTTCCTCCTCCTCCTCCCATTTCCTCCCATCCCCTCCTCTTCCCCCCCGTCTTCTTCCTCCTCCCTCTCCTCCTCCTATCTCTCCTCTCCACCACCTCCCCTCTCCCCAACACTGGTATAATTGGGTCCCGTTGATCCCCCTCTGTCCACATCAGTGAAATATTCTGAATCCTGTCAGTCACGGAGAGGCGATAGTGTCCCGGTTTTCCCCTCAGTTTTATTGTCCTCTGTGTGGCTCTTGTATATTAACCAATCAGAACACCGTCTTCATATCTGAGGGTTGGCGACCACAGCCCTCCACTACTGTATACTATATATGGTAATTAACTTCCAATCAACGACTTATACCTGTGTTATACCTGTCCTGATTTATTTGACCTCTCCTGTGAGTTTCGTTCAGTAGTCAGCTTAGGCTTTGAGGTACTGGTGATCCTTTAGATGAAATTAAATGAAAATATATATGTATAAGAAATAAACCCCCAAAGAGGATTGACCATCATATATATTTTGTTCTTAACTCAATATATCGAGACCTGACTGAAAAAAAATCCCACCCATCTACCAGGTAATAGTGTTGTCAGTCATCGTACAGGGGTGAAGGTGTGCTCTACAGTAGGGAGGAAATGCCATGGTAGAGGTAACATTATTATTATTATTATTATATCTGCTGTAATATAATAATGTACGGAGATATGGTAGCAGTGTGCAGTATTTTTTGTAAGTGTGTGTGTGTGTGTGTGTATGTGTGTGTGTGTGTGTGTGTGTGTGTGTACAATATATATGAGGTGTGCGTAAGAAAGAGTATTACATGTAGTGGTCAGGATTCTGGAGGCGCCACCTAGACGACCTTGGTTCTATATGATCCTCTGACAGGAACCCAGCAACCCAGCACCGCCCACCCACTCTCACACACTCACTCTCACCCGCCCACTCTCACACACACTCATTCTCACCCGCCCACTCTCTCTCTCTCTCTCTCTCTCTCTCTCTCTCTCTCTCTCTCTCTCTCTCTTCCCTATCCGCTCATCCCTTCCAATCCTCTCCTCTCTATCACTGCAAATCTCTTCTTTGTTTTCCTCTTTCCACCATCCTTTAAATATTTTTTCTCCCTTATCCTCTCTTCTCCTCCCTTCCTCTCACTTCTCTTTCTCTCTCTCATTCTGTCTTTAATCTTACTTTCTTTTTACTTCAGTCCCCCATTATCTCTCCATAATTCCCGTTTTCTTTCCCAACTTACCCTCATACGTTTTCTAATTCAGGGATCCGTCCATCTGTCTCTGAGTCAGGAGGTTAAAAATGCCACAACTTGATGACATGGCCGTGGATTTTAACCCAACTTGATACGTAGATGTGATGTAACAGGACCTCAAACTTCCTCAATTATCACTGTTTTCTGTTGTCATTACCCAGACTTACGGTCCTTTGAGGATTGTGGGTGGAGGGAGGGGAGGGTGGGGGGAGGGGAGGCGGAAGGGGTGACTAAACCAATTTTCTCGACGACTTTGATATATGTTGGTTTTTCCTTCATCTCTTTGTTTATCTTTCCCTCCCTCTTGTTGTCCTCTCTACTTCAGCTTGTCTCTGAACCTGCCTGCCTACATAACAGTCAAGCAAAGAGTTGTATTATTTTATCCGTGTGTGTGTGTGTGTGTGTGTGTGTAAGAGAGAGAGAGAGAGAGAGCCAGCAGCCAGTACAGTACTTCCCCTTTCCACGATTTCCTGTCCAAGGGTCCAAGGGATATCCCAGATTGTGTGTGTGTGTGTGTGTGTGTGTGTGTGTGTGTGTGTGTGTGTGTCTGTGTGTAAACTTTCCCAGCCACACTACCTGGTTCACCCCTTGTTGTTACAGCCACACTCGCACACAAGTGACTCCATTATAGCCATTCTTTACTTCGTTCTAGTCTGGTTCATCACCGGGGGGAGCAGATGCCCTTGGCTCTATTACCAGGACACCATAACCTTACTCCTGTCGCTGGAATTAGGTACAGTTATTGGCATTAGAGAGAGTAGTGAAGATGAAAACATATGTTGTATTTATTATCCTTCTCCTCTATCTCCTCTTTTTACCATTCTCTATCTCTTGTTGCTTAATTTTCTTCCTACTTATCTTTTTTATTTTTTCGTAATATTCTCTTTCTTGTCTTCTCTTCCTTCATCATGGTCGTCATCGTAATCTTGTTCGTTCTCCTCCTCCTATATAAGACTACAGAGAACTCCTAACAAACACGACTTGGGAAAGAAAAACTCCACTTTACCACAACCACAAATATAGATTCTGCCTCTACTACTACCGCACATCCCTCCCTCCTCCCCACCAGCACATCCGAAAGAGGAACTTAAGCTTTACTACGTCGAGAGAGAGCGCCAGTCACCATAAGGACGGAGGCGATATTTCCTTGGTGTTGATGGAACTCCCTGCTGCCTTGGTCGAGGGTCACTGGCCACTTGTATCAGTGAAAGGTCGTGGCTCATGTATGTATGTATGTATGTATGTAGGAGGGGTTGTATGTATGTGTTTTCACCACCTTATGACATATACACAGCGTTCTCTCACCATTTACTATATAAATATAACTCATA
>CAUDMG010000814.1:567500-682500 GCA_958450375.1 Homarus gammarus | reverse complement strand
TAGGTCGAGTATTCTTTGTTTATTCTTGTTTGTATACCTGCACTGTCTAGGTACATTGTTTGTATACCTACACTGTCTAGGTACATTGTTTGAATACCTTCACTGTCTAGGTACGTTGTTTGAATACCTACACTGTCTAGGTACGTTGTTTGAATACCTACACTGTCTAGGTACATTGCTTGTATACCTACTCTGTCTAGGTACGTTGTTTGAATACCTGCACTGTCTAGGTACGTTGTTTGAATACCTACACTCAAATTAATTTCTATACCTCTATTCTGTATGTTTGTGTCCTACCTTCATGGTTTATATATACCTGCTGAATTAAATATACTGAACTGAACAGGCTTTGCACTCCTCTGGCATGTGGGGATAATACTCTACCTTGATAGTGCAGTATAACATATCAAAATAAAAATCATGATGTTTTGATGTGAGATTAATGATATATGCGGAGTGTAGTGTGTTGACAGAGAGAGAGAGAGAGAGAGAGAGAGAGAGAGAGAGAGAGAGAGAGAGAGAGAGAGAGAAGACTACAGAGAAAAATGAGAAAGACAGACAGACAGAGCGAGCAGTGACTAACACACATACTAGCGGTGGTGTTTCTGTATTCAAATGGATTTTGCCTAGGGTCGTGCAGGGTGAGGGAGTGATGTGAGGTTAGTTGTCCACGCTCCCAAGGGCATGTAGTGCGTGCCAAGAGTATGCATAGTGAGTGCCAAGAGTATGTATAATGAGTGCCAAGAGTATGTATAATGAGTGCCAAGAGTATGTATAGTGAGTGCCAAGAATATGTATAATGAGTGCCAAGAGTATGCATAGTGAGTGCCAAGAATTTTCATAATGAGTGCCAAAACATTTACAACATCGAGAGTGTCACTGCCGCGAGTTGCAAAGAATATTGTACGACTGGTATTTCCGTTGTTTTAGAGTTAGTCAGGGAGTATAGTTTTCACCACACACATAATAATAAAAAATAATGGTTGAGGGGCATTAATTTCTTTAAGGTGTAGAAGCTGTCACCAACACAACAACCACACCCTAAGTTAACGAGCTGCATGATCCAGTGTCAAGGAATAGACCGAGAAGACCGGACATCTCGCCAAATGCACTGGCTAACCATTACCCCGGAATACGATCCGCAAATCGATTAACATCCAGGTTCCCAATTACTGCTGGGTAGACAGAGGCAAATGGCGTAAAGAAACTTTCCCGGGTCCATTCGCTTGATGACCATTACCCCATAGGTCGACACACACACACACACACACACACACACACACACGAGGCAGTATTTCAACAAAGAGAACAGGAGCCTTAATGTATTTGTAAATAGAAAGGATGGGTCTGCGTTGGCGTGTGGGCGTGGGTCAACAGAGTAAATTGTATTAATATCATTGAGACTCTTGAGGCTTTATGCCCACCCACAACACCAAGAGGCTTATCAAATATTCACCAGAAAACCTCCTGACAGCTGTACGCCCATAATTCACCACAGGCTCACACACAGACGCCCCTCACACGTTCAAAAGAGAAATATTTCCTGAACTGTTCGACTTGTGGATCCATTACTGAAATATTTCTACATTTCTACCAATGTATAAAACCGCATACCTTCCATTTACTTCCCATTCATTATTATTCAACGACACTACGGCTACTGAAAGAGAAAATCATTTTTATGCGAGGACCTCAAATTGTGTTTAAAAGTTATCAAGCAAACACCGGTGCTGGAAGTGCTACGTTACATGACAGTAAGTAACAATAATACGATTTTCCAGCTCCGTTGCACGATATGATAAATCTTGCAATGGTAATATCAATTTCCTTGTGCAAGTGGAGGTATTGCCACATTTTCATCAATATTCGATAACCACCAAAGGCATTGATTCGTATTGTGGATATTGCGTGACTTGGCTACCACGAGAGGATTGATTATGTCGGCAAAGAGACGCAATACATTACTCACTTTGTCGATCATTTTACAGTATTCCTATAACACTGGATTATGTAGGGATTATGTAGTTGTGTTGTGAGCGACATGGACGATAGTGTTTGAGCTACAATATTTTTTCGATATCTATTCGTGGTTGAGTAGGTGAGTTTAACTACATCCACAACACTCGGCTCAGGTAAATAGCATGACGTGGTTTCTGTAGTTGTCCTTGATGATGGTGAAAGTTGGTGGTGGTGGTGGTGGTGGCCATCGAGTTAGGGTGGTGTAGCTGTGTGTGGTGGTTCAGCCTGTACTCTCGTGTGGTGGTTCAGCTGTACGTTTATCTTGGACGTGGGAGAGAGAGAGAGAGAGAGAGAGAGAGAGAGAGAGAGAGAGAGAGAGAGAGAGAGAGAGAGAGACTAAAGAAGACGATAACAAAAACTGTAATATAACCAAGAACGTGAACTGATGACTTAACCCCTTGAGTACGATGACTTATCCCCTCAATCAAGGAGATAAGTCACCGTACTCAAGGGGTTAATGCTATCTTTTTACTCCACTTGGTCAAGGCTGTATTTATATAGAGAGAAGTCAGGAAGGAAGGGAAGAAGGGAGAAAGGGGGGGAAGAAGGGAGGGGGAGAGAGAGAGAGGGAGAGAGAGGAAGGTAGGGAGGGAAGACGGTAGGAGGAAGGGGAAGGGAAAGGGGAGGAAGGAAGGGAGTGGTGTTTGTAACTTGGTGGGAAGGGAGGTCTTGCTTATGTTTACATCTCGCTAATGTGTTTATCACTGAATCAATGGACCACTGGATTTAGGCAGAGTGATCGTGTCGAATCGAGTTGTTTTGTAAGATGATCCTACCTTAAAATAGCCTTTGAAGGGGACTCAAATAGTGTTTATATTTACATAAGGTGAATGAATTAAAGGGCAAATATAAGAGGTATATCCTGTTGGTATATGTGATAGTATATCCGTATGATAGTAATGTTGTAGAATCATTGTAGTGGATTACAGGATTGATCTGTCTGTGTGTATTGTCAGTATGTGAGGGAAGTCCTTCTTGTGAGTGGAGGAGGAGGAGGGGGAGGAGGAGGAGAGGGGAAGGAGGAGGAGGAGGGGAAGGAGGAGGAGGAGGAGGAGGAGGAGGAGGAGGAAGAGAGAGTCACGAAAGGGTAGAGTTTTTTTTTTTAGTGTGAGGGAAAACGATTTATGGTCAGACACACTCACGCCTGTCAGACACACAGATGACTCACGGAAGTACGCAAAGCTGACAGTCACAGACAGACAGACAGACAGACACTCAAAGACACCAATCTGACAGCCACCACGAGAGGGAGGGCTCCGTCAGCTGTGTGTTGTTTAGGTAAGGCTCCTCCACGTGCTCCCCCTCTGCTCATTGTTTACAAACACGTGTCATGATTAGGCGACGAGAGGAAGGTGGAATGATGTCACCTGCAAACGGAAATACGATGGTTAATACCGGAAATATTACCCGTGTTACCTTGATAGGTTGATATGGGGGGCAAATATTATGTCCATATTTTAGGACATGTGTGTGGAGATTCTCTTTTAGGACATACATGTTTATTTTTGAGACATACTCGTAATTTTCAGGGTATTAATGTATTTTTCTGGACATTTCTGGACATTTTAGAACAATTGGTGAATTTAAGGACAATTGTGTACTTTTGGATGGACATTTCTGGACACTCTAGGTTTATAGTATGTCCAGTTAAAAAATATACAGGTGTATATTTCCTATCGGATCGGATATGTACGGATTACATTGCTGTATAAAACTATATTCAGCAATTATAACTAAACTATTTTGTCTTCTTTTCAGGTATGGTACCAAAATTACTCTCAAGGCTGGCAACACACCCCAGTACAGGTGAGAGGAGTGGGCGAAAGACAGAGTGATGAAAGAGGAAAGAGGGAGAATTAGTTAAATGTGATAACTTAGGAATAAGACAATTACGAAAATTATATAAATCGTTCGGGGGTGTGTTCCAAACCCATCAGTCAATTTAGATTCTGTCATTGCCTCAGAAAACGAAAGATTCCTCCCATCTTTACGTTGGTTAAGGGAGATCAGTCTTCCATATTGTCTTACTAAGAATATTAATACAGATATAAAGGATGAATGTTTATAGTTGTTTGTTAAAGAAGAAATATTGGCGTTTGCAAATCAGAAAACAATCAAAAACTCATTATAAAAGTTGTAAAGTCCTAGTAGTGCCGTGACAGCTTCTCTTGAGCGTGTCTTGTGAGAGGAAAGTCAACAATAGGTTAACGAATATATATTTTGACAGTAACTTGATAGAATGGTATTAGTTAAGAGGTATTAGATAATGTACGTTCTCAAAGAAACTTAAGTGAAATATGTTGATAAAGAGGAGGTAGAGAGATAACCAAGGAGAAGAGAGAGAAGAGATAAGGTAATGTTTGTGGATGTATATGAGAAAAGAATGATGAGATATGGCTGAATGGCTAATGTTGGATGATGTCTTAATAGTAGAAGAGAGAGAGAATAAGGCCACTTCACCGCCCACCCCACCCCACCCCACCACACCGCACCCCACCCCACCCCACCCCCACCCCACCGCACCCCACCGCACCCCACTCCCACCCCACCTTGTCACGGATAACCAAAACACAATACAAGAATCGTGGGAAAATGTTGCTAAAGATTTTCCTGACAACCATATTGATTTGTAATTGTTTGTGGAGGAGAGAGGGTTGAGGGGGGAGGAGGAGAGAGAACGGGGGTCGGGGGGAGGGAGAGAGGGTCGGGGGGAGGGAGAGAGGGGGAGAGAGGGTCGGGGGGAGGGAGAGGGGGGAGGAAAGAGAAGGAGGAGGAGGGGTGGTGGGATGGTTCTGAATAAAAGTAATGTCGTTTATATTGTTTCTGGCAGACAGAGATTGACTATGTTTGCTTCATATGTGCTGCAGTTATCTTTGTTGGGCTTCGTTTCGATCTGTGCTGTGTGTGGTCGTTATGTTGGGCGGGATTTTTTTTTTCCCTTTTTCCCCTCACACAGCAGTGGAGGTTCAGCCATCAAGGGAACTAGGGATTTTTTGACAGCCTGGCTATAGTGTGTAGCAGCAGTGGTTGTGTTATGCTACTGTTCCTTGTTCCTTTCTGTTATATATAGTGTAATAGTCTTTTTATTTACTTTGTGTGCCGTGTTACATACCGAAAATGTTTACAGGAAATATCCCTTTAAGAAAAATATCATAAAGTGGATTTTATTAAGTTTAAATTAGTTGTTTTTATTGATTAGTGACGTCACTCTACCTTTATATTACCTGTTAGAAATAATTAATGAAATATCCAGTTAAAAAAAATTATGAAAGCAATTTTTTCAAACAGGTGAGATTTATATATTTGTCTTAGGATATTTATTCTCCCATTTGATGTGAGTTAACTAAAGAGTACGCAGCTCATTCATTAATAGTGGTAATAACTGGATTCACGATTAGTTCAGTTTCTGAGTGTGTGTTTGTAATAAGACAATCAGATGACCAAAAACAAAGTACCTAGCAATCAGATGGTAATTCATTGTGGGTGATTAAGATAAATGTAAATGGTGTCTTCACTGTAGTTTAATCAAGTTGTTTGGGTGGTTAATGACCCCCTGAGTGAACCACACGCGGGTCATCAACCAATCATCAACCTTCAGTACGTCTTAAGTGTCACGCCCACACCTGACGTCACCAAGAACATAAACATCTCCAGGTTTTGTTTGTCACAGCACCTCATGTGTCTTGGTCCATATGGTGAGAGATAGTGAGACGACAGACAACACACCATGCACTGTAGAGGGAGCAGACAACAGACCATGCACTGTAGAGGGAGCAGACAACAGACCATGCACTGTAGAGGGAGCAGACAACACACCATGCACTGTAGAGGGAGCAGACAACAGACCATGCACTGTAGAGGGAGCAGACAGTAGACCATGCACTGTAGAGGGAGCAGACAGCAGACATTGTACTAGTGAGGGAGGGTATGGAGACAGACGGCAGACAACGCACTTAGTGACCTCTACTGTACCTCTATAACCCCGGGAGTTGTATCACAGCAGCTGGTGACCATGTAAGGTTAATGCTGTAAAATCTTAAGTATTGAAAGTTGTGTATTTTATTTCACAAGTTTGAAAGTTATTACTAAACGGGTATGAGTTACTGACGCATAGTGTGTGTGTGTGTGTGCTTGCGTGTGCGTGTGGTGACAGGTAAGGAAGGAAGGTCCGTGCAACCGTCTGTCTGTCTGTCTGTCTGTCTGTAGTTTAGCCTTCATTAGCGTGTGAGCATATGTCAGTCACTGGGGTTTACACACACACACGGCTTCTCTCTCTCACAACAACGTTTTGACTCAAGCTCTCACCGCCGTCCACCTCACGCTGCCCGGTAATAACCCCCATGACACACGTCTAAACATACACCCCCCCACCACCCCCACCCCCCACCCCCGACCTTGTTCATTCACTCATCTTACACTGCATGTCCACTCCGCCCCCCAACCCCCCCCCCCCCCCCCCCCCCCCCGTACATAAAGTGTCCGTCCATTGCTTCGCCAAGAGAGAGTTGGCCGCAAGTGGTTAGGTTAGTTTTGGGTAGTTTAGGTTAGATTAGGTTAGGTTTAGGTTAGGTTTAGGTTAGGTTAGGTTAGGTTAGATTAGGTTAGGTTTAGGTTAGGTTAGTGTGTCTGTCTAAAACCGTATTGAGGCTGAGGTGATCTGTGTTTATCTGAGGAATTGCTTTTATTTATTTTCTTTGCGGTAAAATGAATCAAACAGTAATGGAAACTTTGAGAGGAAACCTTAAAAAAAAATGTATAAAAAAAAAATAACACAATTTATTTCATAGATTAGTCACCCATCATGATAAGATTCCACCCCGGGACTAATGATTTGGCCAGGGAGAGGATCTATCAGGCGTGTAAACTATATAATCAACACATATATATCAGGATCACAAACCGTACAGAACCACTTCACAAACCGTACAAAACCACTTCACAAACCGTACAAAAGCACCTCATGATTATCTACCTGTGACAGTGTTTACCTTAGATCAATAATTAATTCTTCAGGTAATGATGTATTTTTTTGTGGTGTTTTCACTAATTTGTTTATTACATGAATTACCTGGAGTTTATGGTGTTCTGATTTGACTGTAATTAAACGAGGTGAGAAAGTTGTTAGCATCACAGGTAGGAAGGAGAGAGAGTGTAGTATGATGAGTTAACACCTTGAGTATGATGATGACAGCCCTTTGAGTATGATGATTTAACCCCTTTTAGTATGATGATGACAGCCCTTTGAGTATGATGATTTAACCCATTTTGGTACGATCATTTAACCCCTTGAGTACGATCATTTAACCCCTTGAGTACGATCATTTAACCCCTTGAGTACGAAGACTATAATTCAGAGAGTCGTTCCAGCATTACGGAGTGTCTGGCGTGTACGGATACTTTTGCTCGTGGCTGTACACGTGTTAGCTGGAGATTCTAAGTTATATTTAACGCTAAAATGATTACGTAAGAATGAATGGCTGAAGGAAGGGAATGTATTGGTGGTAGTAGTGATAGTGACAATAACAATTAAAGATTTTGAATGTTGGTAGTTAGTGGCTCTTGTGGGGAATAGTGGTAGTTATGATAGTGGTGGTGGTGATAGTGGGTGGTAGTGGTGAGTGGTGATGGTTGTGATGGAGCTGGGGTGGTGGTAGGGGTTATGGGGGGTAGTAATAGTGGTAGTGATGGTGGTGGGGGTGTTAGTGAGGGAGGAAGCGGATAACTATAGGTATCGGTGCCAAACCAATGTTACCATCATCACATTGACATTAGTACTGCTGCCTAACTCGTCTCCCTGTACCGCTGTATTGTACCACTACTGTACCAACCCCCCCCCCCCTACTTAACCTAATCTGTTATACCATACCTCTTGTACCTGGATTGTACCACACCTTTACTTGTACCACACCAGTAATATGACGGTGCAGTATATGACGTCATGAACTCTTGAGTACTGCCACAACCAATCCCAAACCGCGATTGTAAACACCCATATTATGATTGGGTAACGATTATGTTGACCTAATCACAACCAATCAAAGGAAGTCTTATTTCTCTCGTTTTCATTCGACAGTTTCTCAATAGGACCGACCAATAGTCTTTATCGCTCACCTCTCTTAATTTAACGACCACCTGTAGAAGGTTCCTCCAAGAACGATTACCTATTAGAGCAACCACCTGTTTAAACGACTACCTGTTAGAACGACAACCTGCTAGAACAACAACCTGCTAGAACGACAACCTGCTAGAACGACAACCTGCTAGAACGACCACCTGTTAGAACGACCACCTGTTAGAACGACCACCTGTTAGAACGACCACGTGATAGAACGACCACCTTTTAGAATGACCACCTGTTAGAACGACCACATATTAGAACGACCACCTGTTAGAATGACCACCTGTTATAGATGTCGTAAAACCTCTTAGAACGACTATCGTTAGCAGTGACCTCTTTAAATGATTACATGTAACAATTTCTCCTTTATAACGACCACACACACCTCTAACTAACCCCCTTACAACGACCACACACACCTCTAACTAACCCCCTTACAACGACCACACACTCCTCTAACTAACCCCCTTACAACGACCACACACACCTCTAACTAACCCCCTTACAACGACCATACACACCTCATGACCATCGCCTCATTCCTCATAGGTCTTGAGGAATGAGAACTTGGAGAATGAGTATTGACACTTATCTCACACCACCCGTGAGATAAGTGTCTCAGTAGAGTTGACAATACACTCATTAAATCTCAATGTAAACACACTTACCCTCCCTCCCTCCCTCTCTCTCCTGTCGTGTGCCGGGAAAAGTGTAGGAGGGATAGGAGGGGTGTAGGAGGGATAGGAGGGGTGTAGGTATGTGGGATGGGAGAGTTGAGGAGAGTAGGAGAGGAGTTTATGTGGGAGGTGAGAGGGGAGGGAAATACACAGGGTGTACATGGGGCAGGGGTGGGAAGGTGTAGCCAGGAGAAGTGAAGGAGGATATGGCTGGGAGTGGAGAGGGGTGTACCTAGATGAGAAGGGGAGAGGGTTGTACCTGGGAGAAGGGGAGAGGAGAGGAGTGTACCAAGAGGAGGGGAGAGAGGAGAGGAATGTACAGTTGGGGACATTTCCGACTGGTACACTCAGCGTTGTCAATCCACTCTCTCCGCGAAGTATGAACACACACACATTGTTCTTGATGAGGTTAATATACACCGGCTACATCACCATAAGACAGGAATCATTGAGGTCAATCACTGGCATCTCACCTGTGATGCATGAAGTCGCAAGGTCGAGCCAATCCTGCCTGTGAATGAAAAATAAATATTCCTTTTTGTGTACCTTTTTTTTCCCCCCGACTTAATTAAGGTACTTTTGAATGTATAGTTTACTCAATAGTAAGATTCTTAATAATTTGTCTTAAATTATCTAATTGTTATCTAATTTCTAACAGAATTATCGCCATCTTCCTTTTCGTAAACCTCAGAATTAATTATGTTTTATAATACTGTGTGTATGAAAAGTAAAACACAATTTAACGTTTATTTCTTACTGAACATGAATCTATTGATGTTTGTATATATCTTTCTGTATGTATGTCTGTCTGTTTGTCTGTCTGTCTGTCTGTCTGTCTGTCTGTCTGTCTATCTAGCTGTCAATCTATCTTTTCACCTGTTTATCTCTGTCTTTTTTTCTATCTATCTGTGAACCTGATTAATATTACCTTATAGTGTGCTGCTAGGTAGAGAGACCAAGGCTGCTAGGTAGAGAGACCAAGGCTGCTAGGTAGAGAGACGAAGGCTGCTAGGTAGAGAGACGAAGGTTGCTAGGTAGAGAGACCAAGGCTGCTAGGTAGAGAGACGAAGGTTGCTAGGTAGAGAGACCAAGGTTGCTAGGTAGAGAGACGAAGGCTGCTAGGTAGAGAGACGAAGGCTGCTAGGTAGAGAGACGAAGGTTGCTAGGTAGAGAGACCAAGGTTGCTAGGTAGAGAGACCAAGGTTGCTAGGTAGAGAGACCAAGGTTGCTAGGTAGAGAGACCAAGGTTGCTAGGTAGAGAGACCAAGGTTGCTAGGTACAGAGACCAAGGTTGGTAGGTACAGAGACCAAGGTTGCTAGGTACAGAGACGAAGGTTAATATATACAGTCAAGGAACAGTTGAAGCCAAATAGTGGGGTCGACTTATGAGGTACTGACGGCCACCACATCGACTGCTCGTTATTCCTACCCTTCCTTTTGTTATGTAACTTTTTTTTCTACATAACTCAGGTGCTTTACATTTATAGTTCAATGTAAGTTCACTTTATAATAGCTCGACTCTAACGACCCATTCATAGCGTAGAGTAAATAATACTTGTTCTGCAGTGTTATTCGCTGCAGGACAGGTATGATACAGAATGATACAGTTGGTTACATAGCATAAATCTACCATTTTATTTATCCCTCATTTACACCCATAGCCCCTAACCTAACCTAACCTAAGCTAACCTAACCTAACCTAAGCTAACCTAACCTAATCAAACCTGATCTCACCTTACACAGACCACCTATGAGTCGATACTCTCTGGGTTCACACCTCACGGAGAAGGTGAATTGATAACGCTGAGTGTACCAGTCCGAAATGTTCCCAACTGTACCTGGGTGAGGAGGAGGAGGAGGAGGGGGTAAGAGGGTTGTATCTGTGTGAGGAGGACGGATGTACCTGGGTGAGGAGGAGGGGTGTACCTGGGTGAGGAGGAGGGGTGTACCTGGGTGAGGAGGAGGGGTGTACCTGGGTGAGGAGGAGGAGGGGAGAGGAGTGTACCTGGGTGAGGAGGAGGGATGTACCTGGGTGAGGAGGAGGGATGTACCTGGGTGAGGAGGAGGGGTGTACCTGGGTGAGGAGGAGGGGTGTACCTGGGTGTATAGAGAGGCGTTAATGATTTTGCTTGTGAATAGAAAACTGTAATAGATCAATAACTATTTTTTTTTGTGAACGATGATAATGACTTGTAGCCAACAGGTGTGAGTCGACAGGTGTAGAGTGTGGTAACAGCTCACGCACACACACACACACACACACACACACACACACACACACACACACACACAATAAACAGATGTACAGTTACTTTGCATAACTCTATTTGCTTGCACCATTCTCTAACAGCAGGAGCCGACTGGTAGGGCCCATTTTTGGTCGACCCTCCCACGTTTTATCGGTCCAAAAACAGCTTTAATGTCTCCCCATGTGATTACAATAACAGTTCTCCGCCAACGATGTCATTATCTTCTCTGAGGAAGACAGTGCGATGCGTTAGAGGCTGGTAAGGCTTGGTATTGTATAGATTGGAGGCAGTGATGTGGACTTTAGAGGTTGTGGTGAATGGTTAGCTTAGGTTGTGGAGAGTCGATGTCGTAATTAGGGAAGGTGATAGCGAATGGTTGACTTGGTGGGCGTGGGTTATTGTTGTAGTGGGCGGTGGCAGGTAGTAGTAGTAGTGGTGGTGATAAAGGTAGTGGTGATGGTAGTGGCTGGTAGTGGTGGTGATAAGGGTGGTTAATTGTTAGTAATGGTGGTAGGCTGTTGTGGTAGTTGGCAGTGGTGCTTGTTGTGGTAGTGATTGTTTATATTGGTAGGTAGGTACAAACACATACACACATCGACCCGTAAATGGCACCAAAATGCTAATTAATTACGACCATTAATTCAACACGTCAGACGAGGTCATAAGAGGCATCCAAATTAAAGTCCTCAAGGATGTCGCTCCATAACGCCTAACCTCACCTCACCTCACCTCACCTCACCTCACCTTACCTCACCTCACCTCACCTCACCTCACCTTATCTCATCTTAACCCGAGTTTGTTGACCCCAGTCGACTATCATCACGACGGAAGCATAACACGGATGAGCAGTCTCCCTTTGGCTGGATGAAACGACACGTAAATAACACGTTGAATGACCTCCAGCCATTACCTGTTATTAATGGCAGGAGATCAAGAGGCTCCGTGATTGGCTGTAGTGATTAAGGAACCCAAGATGTGTGTGTGTGTGTGTGTGTGTGTGTGTGTGTGTGTGTGTGTGTGTGTGTGTGAGATGGTGATGGTGATGGTACTTTTTGAGCAGTGTTGATGACGAGGAAAGGAAGAGATGGTGAGTGATTGTCCTGATGGTGAGGTGAGGTTAGGTTAGGTTAGGTTAGGTTAGGTTAGGTTAGGTTAGGGTAAAGGCGGAAAAGACTCGCCCCTTAGGTTATATTTAGTTAATAGAGCCGTAAATTATATCTTTGAGTTTGTTATTTTCAACTTACTCTGTACTTCCTTCCCTTCCTTCCCTCCTCTTCCTTACCTTCCTTCCCTCCTCTTCCTTACCTTCCTTCCCTTCTTTTCTTCTTTATCTTCCTTCCCTCTCCTTCCTTACCTTCCTTCCCTCCTCTTCCTTACCTTCCTTCCCTCCTCTTCCTTATCTTCCTTCCCTCCTCTTCCTTCCCTTCCTTCCCTCCTCTTCCTTACCTTCCTTCCCTCCTCTTCCTTACCTTCCTTCCCTCCTCTTCCTTCCCTTCCTTCCCTCTCCTACCTTACCTTCAATGGCAGGTCTTGATTTATTAGGTTATAAATACACACATCACTGTCTATCTCTGTGTCTGTATATTACGTACACACATCACTGTCTGTCTCTGTGTCTGTATATTACGTACACACATCACTGTCTCCCCTGTGTCTGTATATTACGTACACACATCACTGTCTGTCTCTGTGTCTGTATATTACGTACACACATCACTGTCTGTCTCTGTGTCTGTATATTACGTACACACATCACTGTCTGTCCCTGTGTCTGTATATTACGTACACACATCACTGTCTGTCTCTGTGTCTGTATATTACGTACACACATCACTGTCTCTCCCTGTGTCTGTATATTACGTACACACATCACTGTCTCCCCTGTGTCTGTATATTACGTACACACATCAGTCTCCCCTGTGTCTGTATATTACGTACACACATCACTGTCTGTCTCTGTGTCTGTATATTACGTACACACATCACTGTCTGTCTCTGTGTCTGTATATTACGTACACACATCACTGTCTGTCTCTGTGTCTGTATATTACGTACACACATCACTGTCTGTCTCTGTGTCTGTATATTACGTACACACATCACTGTCTGTCTCTGTGTCTGTATATTACGTACACACATCACTGTCTGTCTCTGTGTCTGTATATTACGTACACACATCACTGTCTGTCTCTGTGTCTGTATATTACGTACACACATCACTGTCTGTCCCTGTGTCTGTGCTGTATATTACGTACACACATCACTGTTTCTCCCTGTGTCTGTATATTACGTACACACATCACTGTCTGCCCCTGTGTCTGTATATTACGTACACACATCACTGTTTCTCCCTGTGTCTGTATATTACGTACACACATCACTGTCTGCCCCTGTGTCTGTATATTACGTACACACATCACTGTCTGTCCGTGTGTCTGTACTGTATATTACGTACACACATCACTGACTGTCCGTGTGTCTGTACTGTATATGCCTTACGTACTGTTCACAATCACCGAGTTAATAATTGGTGTAGGTAAACGTGTTTAGTTTCATCAATACCTCTGGTGAGGGTGTGATGACCTCGCCTACAGTGTGAGGACCTCGCCTACAGTGTGAGGACCTCGCCCACAGTGTGAGGGTGTGAGGACCTCGCCCACAGTGTGAGGGTGTGAGGACCTGACCTACAGTGTTATGTAAGTTTAAAAGCGATATTTAGGGAGATTTTATACAGGGTAATATATCTTTATGCCCCGCTTTTGAGGGTAAGAGCTTATATTTTGGGGTTATATTTTGTCTTCTGGTAACATGTATGTGTAAGAGAGAGAGAGAGAGAGAGAGAGAGAGAGAGAGAGAGAGAGAGAGTAACTTAAACCAAGACAAATAGAAGCACTATGGTGAACACAATGATGGGACACACACACACACACACACACACACACACACACACACACACACACACCATCTACTTCAGACACTTATTTTGTACCGTCGCAAAAGATAACTAGAAGCTCCCGTCTTAACAGGATGATGGAGTGTGTGGAGGAGGAGGTGGGATGGAGAGGTAAAGAGGAGGTAGAGGTCGGTTGGAGAGGTAAAGAGGAGGTAGAGGTCGGTTGGAGAGGTAAAGAGGAGGTAGAGGTCGGTTGGAGAGGTAAAGAGGAGGTAGAGGTCGGTTGGTGAGGTAAAGAGGAGGTAGAGGTCGGTTGGTGAGGTAAAGAGGAAGGAAGAGGTAAGGGAGGAGAATTTTTCCGGAATTTGAGGACGAGGTTGAGTGTTGGAGAAGTGAGGGGTTGATGGGGTCGAAGAGAACGTATCGCGTGACCAGCCTCTGAGTACCACCTGGCTGGCTGTAGTGAAGATAGAAAAGGAGAAACGAACATACATCCCGACCTTCCCGTTGTGTTTATTTATTTTTATTGTTGTTTCTCTTGTTATTGCCTCACCTCAGTTTCCCTCACTAACGTCACCAGCTTATAAGACCAAGGTGTGTGTGGTTGGCCAGGTGTCAGGGGGGGTAGGAGGGGTGTGTGTGTGTGTGTGTGTGTGTGTGTGTGGATGGAGGGAGAACAAAAGACGGTTGGCTGTTACCTGAGCCAATTACTTCCATTAGAGTGGTAGAGAACACTGAACCACGGTGGGGGAGTGGGGGGGGGGGTGTATGTAAAGGCACGCTGGAGGGAGAGACGCAGTGTAGGGAATATATTGTGGTTGTGGCTGTATAGTAGTTGTAGTAATAGTCGTGGTAGTAGTGGTAGTAGTAGTAGTAGTAGTAGTGATAATATTGCTAACACAGAGCCTCATGTGGCTTTTGCGGCATTCACCCATGGAGCCAAGCATCGAAGGAACTACCTGATGCGTACTATCCCTGATATCGGACCCCTCCTCTACCCTCTGGAAGAAGCTATTAGCGTCAATTTCATTCCCAAATTAGTGAAACACCCTCACTTAACCCCAACAGAAAGAGCACTCCTTGCACTACCACCGAGACTGGGAGGAATGGGATTGACCAATCCAGAGGAGATTGCTGCCACCGAACATCAAAACTCAGTTAAGCTCACGGCAGCCCTCACGGACCACATAATAGCTCAGAACGCAACAAGAAGTAAACAAGATTCGAATGTCCATTACGACAGATCGACATCACTGCCAAAATGATAAGTTGCAGCAACTGTTGCTGCAGGTACCAGAAAATTTGAAAAAAAGTAGCTATAGCGCAGGAGGTGGGCGCCTCGAACTGGTTAACTACGTTACCGATAAGGGCAAATGGTTTCAGTCTTAATAAACAAGAATTTACAGATGCCATTGCTCTAAGGTACGGTCTGCCAGTAGAAGGTTTGCCCTCCCAATGCATGTGTGGCTCTTCCTATGATGGCGATCACGCCATGGTGTGCAAAAAGGAGGGCTTCATATGCATGAGGCATGACGAGGTAAGGGATCTCACAGCAAATATGTTGAAGGAAATCTGCCGGGATGTCATGGTAGAACCGACCCTCCTTCCATTGGACGATGAGATCTTCCAACACAGGACTTCAAACACATCTAACGAAGCCCTTGTGGACGTCAGTGCTCGAGGATTCTGGACACGGGGATAGCAAGCCTTCTTCGACATGATTTTTTATCCCATGGCTGCGTGTCACCGTAACTTAGTTCTCGATGCTGCACACAGGAGGAACGAGAACGACAAGTTAAGAGTATAGGGGAGAGAATTCAGAACATTGATCTAGGCAGCTTCACTCCTCTAGTGTTCACAACCTCTGGTGGGATGGGACCAAGTGAAAGATGCTTCTACGCCAGACTCGCGGAGGTGATATCCAAACAGAAGCAGCAGCCCAGAAGTTATGTTACAGCCTGGATGAGATGTCGACTGTCCTCTCTCCTTCGGTCGGCTTTGCTCTGCCTCAGGGGAACGACAGCATCGGCGCCAAAGCCGACAACAGTTGTAGATATTGACTATGAGGCTACAGTCACTGAATGCCGCATAGATCTGCGGCTCAACTAACTCAACACAGCGAGGATAGCTACTTATGTATTAGGATATTTAATATTAAGGTAATAAAATGGCGGCGGTGTGGCTATTGGGGGAGGCTGGAGGCCACGTTTAAAAAAATAGTAGTAGTGGGTGATAGTAGTAGTAGTAGTAGTAGAAGTAAAAGTAGTAGTAATAGTAGTTTAAGTAAAGTAACAGTAATGGTTGTCGAAGTGGTGGTAGTAGTCGTAGTAGTAGTAAAGTCTGTAATATAGTAAGGTGGTCAAATGTTAACTAATTTATCAACCAAAATTAAAACAATAGACGAAAATTAATAAGAGTAACAATAGTCATAATAATAATAATACCAATAAAAATCTCAAATAAATACGAACTAAAACTAACTAAACGAAGCCAAATAGAACCAAAACGGATGAAGGAATTAAGTATACTGTATATAATCGGCTCAATAAAGACAATACCTCGTCCCCTTTAAGGCCATCAATAATGTTGTTTATAGACTACGTTCCTTAATAAAACACAAGGTCCATAGGGCACCGAACTCTTTTATTTAGGCAACACCTTAATGGTTAGGTTAGGTGTCAGGGGGGGGGGCGGGTAGGAGGAGGGGTGTTGTAGGGGGAGGATGATGGATAAAGGGGCAAAGTTCAGGTGAGAGAGAGAGAGAGAGAGAGAAGATTTTGAACATCGGAACTAGAGTCAGAGGGATGTGAGAGGCTACATGAGAGAGTGAGAGGGATGTGAGAGGCTACAAGAGAGAGTAAGAGGGAAGTGAGAGGCTATATGAGAGAGTGAGAGGGATGTGAGAGGCTATATGAGAGTGAGAGGGATGTGAGAGGCTATATGAGAGAGTGAGGGGGATGTGGGAGGCTATATGAGAGAGTGAGAGGGATGTGGGAGGCTATATGAGAGAGTGAGAGGGATGTGGGAGGCTATATGAGAAAGTGAGAGAGATGTGGGAGGCTATATGAGAAAGTGAGAGGGATGTGGGAGGTTATGTGAGAGAGTGAGAGTATCGGAAATGACGTCAGGCCAACAGGGGGTGGTAGTGCAAGTGGAGGTGGCAGCAGTGGTGGTAGGGGTAGTGGTAGTAGTGGTGATGTTGGTAATGATAATAATGGTTGTGGTCGTCGTCGTGATGGTGGTAATGGTTATAGTAGTGGTGATGGTAGTGATGATGGTAGTGATGGTGGTGATGGTAATGATGGTGGTGGTGGTGATGAAAGGGGGGTCAGTACAGCTGAACTCACACACCAACACCATTACCATCATTGCACTTCAGTTCTTCCCGTCAATTTATACATTTATATTTTTACATAAATTGATAAATGAATAATATATTTAATGTATGTTGAGCTGGTGATAGAGAGGAATGACTTACCCAGTTATTTATATGTTATTGAATCATAATGTATTATTTTCTTGATGTTATTTACCTCATCTTGGTGTGTAGTGATTTATGTCTCAATTTGGACAAGATGATTTCGTCTTTGAAACCGTCACGTCGTGTGTGTGTGTGTGTGTGTGTGTGTGTGTGTGTGTGTGTGTGTGTGTGTGCTACGACTAGAGTTTGAGAGGCTTTCCAATTACCAATGTAGAAACTTGAACAAAGCAATTAGGACAATTTGCAACAGCAATCTTAGACACGTGTGTTCATCCTTTAATAGCGTCCCGGCTTGTAGTGTAGTGTAGTGTAGTGTAGTGTAGTGTAGTGTACCTGAAGAAGCACCATAAACACCTGGGGAGTGTGTCAAGCTGGGACTGGTTTGTGTACAGTGTAATATAAATAAACTAAGTCAGGCATCGGTACAGGTGATACTGGTTAGTGGTGTACACACGGAAGTGGATACATCGTAAAATGAACACCTGTTGAGGTGAAATTAAACAAAGTTTGACACCTGCTAATGGGAAACCAGGTGATCAGGGAACATAATTTTCCCCTCACATAATATTTCATCAGGAATAATTCTCCCTCAGTGAACATGATAATTACTTTTTCTCTTCGTAACTTGTAATTATATAGATATTCCTCACTTTCTCCACCCACACACACCATATTAAAATGGCTCGTATCCCTCTGGCGATATATTTCTTTCCTTGACACAGCAATATAAATATTTCCTCTGGTGTGTCATTTTAACAAGATACATTTCCCCAGGACGGCAAAAGTTCAGGCATGACCCCAGCGAGCTGAGTTAGTTGGTTTATTTATCAACACTCCCAGCGGGGCTCTCTACCCAGGCTGTCTATGGCGCAGTATGTTTGGCTCTGCTGCTGCATCACAATGTGAATACTGGAGGTGGCGAGTAGGTGGTTGGCGAGTCGGAGGTGGCGAGCAAGTCGTGGTAAGCCAGCTGTAGTGAGCCGGTAGTGGCGAGCCGGAATCGGAGGTGGCGAGCAGCAAATGGAATATCCCGGTTGGAATACCATTGAACCAAATTCCCGGAACAGGAACACGAGGGTACGTGTATTGAGGCCTGGGATGACCGGGTCTGGCTACCTGACTGGAGAATGTTAGGCGCGTCAGGTCTCCTCTTAACTTGAATTCAGGTTTGCTATTCTTGGCGGTTCAAGCGATGGCTATTCCCCGTAACAGATGTTTAGAATGCACCTAACGTGTTCATTAATGTTGAAACATAAAAATAACATCCAAAGTTGGCATTAAGACTACACTGAAACTCTCCCTCGGTTGTATACTGCACACTCACTTACCACCAGACAACATTAACCTGCAAAATATAAAAGATTTTGTAATTTAAGGAAGAGTTGCAGTATCGTCTTGATATCCTTTTTGGAAAGTTTAGTCTCCAGCTGAAGGTTACCAGTTGGGTGCATTCTAACACCTCCAGTTGCGTATAATATTGACAGTAGGAACCTTGAAGCATCGTAGGGCAGAATCATAATAACAGGATTGGCATTGGTCAGGGTTGGCATTGGTCAGGCCTGTCAGTGTGCTGTCAGCGTGAGGGATGGGGTATCGGAAGTGGAGTCTCGTGGCGTGAATGTTGCGGCTAAAATATTATTGGCAAGTGCGGTATGTTGGTCCAAGTTCTGGCCGCTTGAAGACTCGTGCTTATGTATCGTTGTGACCTTTGGACATGAATGTGGAAGTAGTGTTTGAATACCGTGACATGAATACTATGCTCTTTCAAGGGGTCGCTTATTATCGCCCGGGGCACCTCCAAGTCCACCCAGCTGTGAAAGTGTACTGGCCTTACACATGGGGAATTGAGAGAGTAGTACTGGCCACAATGCTTCTTTGTTTACAGTGTACTATGTCCGCACTGCCTCTAACCAATCGTCAAGCGTACTGGGACCCACACTGAAGAGAAAGTTTCCTATAGGGTCACTGAATATATGGAATTCTCTCTGTGTGCCGACCACCTTGTTATGAAGTTAGTGGCTCGAATACAAGATCTCAGATTCTGGGGTTCGAATGCCATATAGACCCGAATAACAAAACTGAATACTGAAGCTACAATACCAAGACTAACATACTAATGGCAGGTTCAAACTTCAATACCCAGGGTGGATGAATGTATCTGATGAAAGGATCTTCTCTCGTATTGAGTTTCAATATACCTGAGCTTGCAGAACACACACACACACACACACACACACACACAAACGCACGGCAGGGCCCTCGAGTACCGGTACACACACACACACACACACACACACACGTCACAACACAAACGCACGGCAGGGCCCTCGAGTACCGGGACACACACACACACACACACACACGTCACAACACAAACGCACGGCAGGGCCCTCGAGTACCGGGACACACACACACACACACATTATATATCAGGTTTGTGAAAAGGAGAACTCGATTATATGACCCCTGCATACCCTAGACAAAATTAATTTATCTTTTTTGTTACTTTCTTGATTTTTTTGACACTAATTATTATTTGTAATGACTTTATAACTAAGATTAATCCTTTTGTCGATTAATATAAACTTTATTAAATGTAGGGGATTTATTTATTTTTGTCACGAAGGGGATTAATTAATTTGATGTATATATGTAAGAGATTATTTTTTTGTATCATTGTTTTACTTATGTGTTTAAGATAAAATTATTTTAATTAATTTTTGAGGATTAATTTGTTTTTATAATATATGAAGGATTAATAAATTCTAATTTAATATACATATTAGACTGCTTGTAAACATAATAGATTACTTTTATTTATACATATACTTGTCGCAGGTCAGCATCATATAAGGTCAACGGTCAAAGATATAACCTATCGGGACAAACACATTGCTGGAGTTTTGCTTTAAGTCTGTCTTATAGGTCAAGGTCATAGGTAAAGGTCAACAGGTGTATTATTATTACGTACCTGCTGTGTTTTGGTCTTGTATTGAACGAGTATGACTTTTATTGCTGTATTTCTTGTTTATTTTGTATCTCGGGGTCTTTTGTTAATTAGTTCACTATTATTTGTTTTATTTTTATGTTTATTTGGTCTTTGTTATTAAGTTTCCTGTGAGTTCTGGTATACCTGTTTTGATACTAGTTTATTCATATTTCAAGATCATTTAAATTGTATATTTCCGTATAATTCAGTCATTGTATCTTAAAACTATACTCTAGTGTCATTTAAGTTTCATATCTCCTAATCAGTCATTCTCTATCATTAAATATAACAACCAACATTATTTTAATTATAGATTCTACCTTATTAGTCCTTACATATAATCTCCTATCATTCATTATATCCGAGGGTGATTGTGTTATTATCTCGTCTTTGTGGTACAGGTGAGGACAGGTGAGTCAGACTTACCTGTGGATTACACCTGAGTGCCCCCCCCCCCCCCCTCTTTGTCCAGCCCAGCCGTCACTTCCCACACCAAGTAGTTCTTAAACAAAGACACTTAAGAGGGATTATTGGAGGGAGTGAAGTGTCTTTCTTGTGCGTGTGTGTGTGTGTGTGTGTGTGTGTGTGTGTGTGTGTGTGTGTGTGTGTGTGTGTGTGTGTGTGTGTGATCATCCACTCTTACTCCTGATCAGTCCCTCTCACTTTTGATCATTCCGTCTCACAACTGAACAACCTCTCTCACCTCTCCACATTTCCACCTTGCTCACCCCCCCGCCCCTTCCCTCCCCCCCCCCCCCCAAGACATTTCCTCTGGGATCATCGCCCATTTCCGCCACTATTTCCACCGTTGTCGAATTCTCTCTTCTGGCATTTCCATATATATTTCGTGTGCGTTTGTGCGGCGTATGTTGTAGTCGACACACACACACACACACACACACACAGACAGACAGACACACACACACACACACACACACACACACACACACACACACACACACACAAAGTCTCCGGAAACAATAACTTTCATCAAGATTTTAATCCTTGCCATTCCGTCCTGAAAAAGCTACTTCGTAACACTGTTGATTGATGACACAACCCAGCCGCCTGAAACAGGATTTTGAGGTCAGATGACTTTTTAATTACAAATGAACTCTTAAACTCTTCCCAGACTTTATTAATAAACTCTGGCTTAATGAACTCTCTCTTGAATTCTTTGGTATATAGCAAATAAAAAAATATTCCTTCGATATTATAATTCTTTAATATACACTGAAAAAATAATAATTGATTTGTTATTGTAAGTGCATTTGATGGGCCATGGATCAATCACTCTTGTTATTGTAATACTATTTTTATTTAGCCTTGTTATATAGGTCATCAAGGGTGGCTTAAGGCATGTTTATTATTTACCGAGGAAGTTGTTGTTTTTTTTAAGGTAAGTTCTGAGTTTTATTTGGTATTAGGTTCATCTGTATTGTGTGTCTGTGATGTGGTTTGTTAAAATCTTTCAGGGTGGAAAATGGAAGTATGGAGAGGGAAAGGGAGGGAAAGGGAGACACAGAGAGGGAAGTACGGGCATAGAGATGGAAGAGGAGGTAGAGGAAGGAAAGGAGAGAATAGGGAGGGTAAGGTAGGGGAGGGGGTGAATCACGCGGGCTGTCAAGATTGGCTGGTAGTTTAGACTAAGTTAGTAAGTTATGCTGTATATAGAGTAGCTGACTACACACAACTACTGCTGCTGGGGAACGTTTGGTGTGTGTGTGTGTGTGTGTGTCAAAATGTAAACTGACTTCAATGAAACTTTGTACATATATTAATTATTAACCCAACAAGATCTCATAAGACTTTACATACATCCTTCTCCCCTATGGTAGGTTAGGTTAGATAAGGTTAGGTTAGGTTAGGTTCAATAATCTATAGTTCCCCTTCTTATTTTGAGGATTTATGACCCGTTTTTTATGTCTCTTTCCCCATCTCGGACGTGACCTTTCAAACGCCCTAGCTTAAGTGGTTACAGATTTTCACGACGCTACTTGGCGTATATAGATATCAACCCCTCCTTCATCTCCCTCCCCTCCTCTTATCTCCCCATTCTCCCCTCCCTCAGATAAAAGACCCCGAGAGATTAATCATTCTGGGGAGTTAAGGGCAACTTTTGTCTCCCCACGTGAGGGTGATTTTTTAGGTGTTTATAATGATTTTGGTGTGTGTGATGTAAACCGCCGTGAAATCGTTCTTACATTAGGGTAAATCGTCGGTCATTTGTGCTAAAGTAATGTAGGAAATTGAGCCAGAGATGAGTTGCTTCTACACCCAGATGACGAGTCGCAAGCAGAGGCCGGACCCAAATGCACCGGACCTTGTTTATCATGAAGAATTTTACACAACTTTCACAAACTTTCACTTAAACTTTAACTAAAAAAAAATAGTTCATTCACATTATACGTATCTTGGTATAAAAAAATCAGTTAATATCAGGTTACATACATACATACATACATACATACATACATACATCAAGCTCATAATTTTTACTCAAAACTTTGGATTTTATTTTCTAACAAAGTACATTGAAAATTCTTGAGCTCTTGTCAAAAAAAAGAAAGGCTCTTGAAGAATGACTTTTAATAAAGAGCTGAACTTGTGGTCGACGGCTGGTGCTGCAGGGGAGGAGGAGGAGGGACGAGGAGGAGGAGGGACGAGGAGGAGGAGGAACGAGGAGGAAGAGGGTGAAGGAAGGAGGAGGAGGGAGAGGGGGAAGAAGGAAGAGGAGGAGGATGGTTAGGAAGGAAGATGGAGGAAGAGGGTAGGAAAGAACAGTGAGGGAGGATGGTGGTGGTGGTGTTGGTGATGGTGGTGGTGGTGAAAGAGACGGTAAGAGACGATGATGGTGAGAGGGGCAGGGAAGAAGGACGACTGTGGGGGGGGGAAGGAGAGAGGAGGTGTAGATAATGGAGGAAGTGGGGGGAGGGAGGGGAGGTGGTGAAGGGGAGATAAACGAAAGGAGGGGAAGTAACAGAGAAGGGGAGTGGTGGTAGTAGTAGGGGAAAGGGTTATAGAGTGGTGATGGGGTAGTAGTAGTGAGGGGAGGGTAGAGAGGGGAGTGGGGATGGTGGTTGTGGGCGATGAGGGGGCGTGGTGGTGGTAGTGGAGAGGGGAATGGTGGTAGTGGTCATGCTGGTGAGGGGAGTGTTGTTAGTAGTACTAGTAGTAGTAGTGGTAGTGAAGAGGGGATTGGTGAGAGTAATAGTTGTAGTGGAGGAGAAGGGAGTAGTGGTAATGGTGGAGTAGGAAGAGGAGGGGGGCGTGGTGGAGGGGCGTGCAGGAAGGAGGGAGGCAGCCTGGCAGAGTTACCCCCGTCAGTAGACACGCGGGCGTCGACGTGTCAACATCTGGCCCAGTCCGTCCCTAGCACCCGCCGCCTCAGGTTCCCACCACACCTCGGCCGCGGCAGTGTGAAGGGGGGCCCCTCCTGTTACCGCTACGGACATACACACAAACTCACTCACTCACACGCACGCACGCACGCAAGTCTCCCCAATTACCTAAAGATCTCTACTATCAAACAAAATAGTCAACAAGATCTCTCGCAACTTTGAGGAAACAGTATGTCTCTAAGTGATCTCTGAGTACTTTTTTTCCACTATTGGGTTTCTATTTATGAAAAGTGCTATTAGACAAGTTTCTATTCGTTGTTGTGTTGCCTAAAAGTGTTGGCTTTATTTATTGAAACTTTTTATTTTAAGAAGTCATGTGTTACGGGTATAGACTGAAACTAATAGTGATATTAAAACTTTGTGTACACTGAAAGTTTATAAACAAAAAAGAATCAAAACAGTCACACCACCTCGAGATACTGTTCATTCATTCGACAGCTGATGAAAAAACACTTGACCAAAATTTCTTAACCCGTCGAAAAGAGGGAAGAGAAAAAATGTGTTTATCCTACTTTGAGAACTACGTAAAGTTACCTACTAAATACTCACTCCCGTATAAGACAAATTAATTACCCAAGTCTCCAGATCTCTCATGTAAATTAAGAAACAGTGTTGGAGGAGTTATGAAGTGTCCTAAGTCTTGTGAAGTCCCGTTGAAGTCGCGAACAGTGTTGAGACTATGATTTGTTCAGCCAGAAACTCACTACCAACACTTACTATTAAAAGAGATTTCAGCTGGTTAACTTGTGTCGAACTTGTGAACTGAGCGGTTGTGGCTGAGGGACTTGGAATACTAAAAACTCATTGGGAGTTCTGAGTGGTAGGAGGAGAAGGAGGCAATCTAGAGGTTCTGAGTAGTAGAAGATAAACTAGAATATTAACCCACTGGGGAGTTCTGAGTGACAGGAAGTAACTCAGAACACCCCCTTGGTGAGTTCTGAGTGGTAATAACGAACTCAGAATAGCCACCTGGAGAATTCGGAGTGGCAGAAAAGGAATCAGAACAACTCTTTAGTGTTCTGAGTGGCGAGAAAAAAATCAAAACATTCCTGCAGATTTCTGAGCGGCAAGAAGTAACTCAGAACACCCCCTGGAGAATCCTGAGTCGCAAAAAGTAACCCAGAACACCCCCTGGAGAATCCTGAGTCGCAAAAAGTAACTCAGAACACCCCTGAAAAGTTCTGAGTGGCAAGAAGTAACTCACAACACCCCCTGGAGACTTCTGAGTGGCAAAAAAGGGGAATCAGAACACCCCACACCTGAAGAACATGGATCTCGCTCGCATTGGAGGAACTGTCGGCGGTTTGAACAAGAGTTGGTGAGCAATGGAAATCAAAAGGCAGGGGACAACAAGTCTCTCCCTCACGACGATAACCCAACAAAACCTCCAACCCGCTAGTTCAGGTGAGTGGTGTGTGTGTGTGTGTGGTGCGACAGAAACAGAGAGACTAAATATGTGCATTTTGTGTGTGTGTGTGTGTGTGTGTGTTTGTTTCCGCTGCATCGTGTTTGTTTGTATATGCGTAGATGTGTATTTACCTGAATGCATGTATTGTGTATGTGTGGCGTGTTTGTGTATATGTATATTTTGAAAGAGTATTTGTGCATATGTGTTTGTGTCTGTGACTAGATATATACGCTTTAAAACGGTGTGTGTGTGTGTGTGTGTGTGTGTGTGTGTGTGTGTGTGTGTGTGTGTGTGTGTGTGTGTGCCTATATTTACTTACATATATACACTCACATACTTATACCATCGAGCTCATGTTTGTATACGAGTATAAATAGCATTGTGTATGTAAATATATACTTTTTGTAATAAATGTAATTATGTATGTAAACCTTACACCTGAGGAACACACAAAAGGGTTAATTACCTTTTATATATTGTCAAAATGATATAACAGAGGAATTAATTACAAGGGGAAGATAAGTCATTCAGTTTTAATAGTAAATTTAAAACTAGTCCATTCGTTTGTCTGTTACGATTGTTATTGCTAGGGACATACATACATACATACATTTACAATACACACACACACACACACACACACATGGCACCAGTATTCAAAATTTTAGAAATGAATATGAATTATTATTATTATTATTATTATTATTATTATTATTATTATTATTTTTATTTTTATTTTTATTTTTATTTTTATTATTATTATTATTATTATTATTATTATTATTATTATTATTATTATTATTATTTTTATTTTTATTTTTATTATTATTATTATTATTATTATTATTATTATTATTATTATTATTATTATTATTATTATTGGTGTTGTTATTAAATTAGATACTCATAATTTTAACTAACTCGATCCAAAAATTATACTTAGAAAATAGAGCCACAACACTAACACGGGTAAAGGGTGACGTGAGGGGAAGAGGTGAATAACATGACATATAAAATACCCCAAAGTTTAAAAGGTTTAAAGAAAAATAGATTTGGGGGTTGAAAAACATGTGTATGGGAGAGGTGTTTGGAAAGTGTATAGTCATTGACCTTTAAATACTGTATAGATAGTGTCTATTTTTGGTTTGGAATATTGTGTAAAAATCAATAAGGAATATTGTATAAAATTGGTTTGGAATAATGCGTAAAACCTATTTAATTACAGTAAACATAAACCAATTTAGAAAACTTTGGATAAAACCAGTTTGGAATATTACCTAAACGGTTTTACATACTGGGGGATATGTGGTTTCAGCCCAACATAAAACTAGATTTGACGGCTGTGTAAAACCTGTGGAATATAACTATAAAACCAGCTTAGTATATAATATTAAACCATTTAAATATATTGTGTTAAACCAGCTTCGTATATCGTGTAAATTCAACTTATTGTAAACTTTGTAGTTAGATGAAATATACTTTAGTGTAAACCTCATTGTAAACCAAGACATAAAACTGGGTTGGAGTCAGAAACGATATAAAACTTGTTTAAAGTGGAAAAATTAAACTATTTCGTGTTCATTTAAATTCAGTGTGGAGCGTTATATTAAACTGTCATATTACGTAACATAAACCTATTTCGATCATGACAAAACCTTTTAATAAAACATTAAAACCAATTTGAAGCATAAAGTAAAATTAATTGGGTTACTGTACTGTACTGTAACGCTCGAATGGGATATAGAGTAAACTAATTTAACAATCTCATAAGAGTAAAACAGTTTAAACCATTGTGATACTTGATATAAAATTGCTTTGAGCATTTGACGCACAGCTGAAACTTTGCCCGGAACACAGTATAAAACTTTCTTTGGAACTTTACGTAACACTGAATTAGAAGATCATATCCAGGTTGTTTAGAAATTATCGTTAAACCAGCTTGAAAGAAAAGAATATCGCCTTTTTGAACTTTAAATTTAACATAATAAACAACAAAGCTTGAAGCCAGCTTTTGGAACACAGCTTTAAACTAAATAAAACGTTAAAGAGAGAATTAGATTTTAACGTTAAGTCATTTTAGAACATTGAGGAATAATAGTTTTGGGATGTGATAAATTTGGTAATAAATAAATCGTAGAAAAAAAAAGACCCAGGTTTTATTTCATTTATTTATTTATTTATTTATTTATTTACTTGGGAGAAACACACAGACAACTTTTAGCTTCAATAGTACCAGTAAGTTCTTTGGTGCCCCGGAGAATTAACAATGATCATTACTTAACCGGGATTGACTCGAGCAAGAAACGACTGGAGGCTGACATTACCTGGTGTTTACTTACGGCTAAATCCAGTTCGATAGTGGTGGTTGTTGTCAGTTCACCGAAGCGGATAAGGATAGGCCATTATTCTGTCGGTTTACCCCAGTACCCCCCCCCCTTCCCCCCAAGCCACCATCTTTGTTTTATATGCGTTAAAAGAAACATTTAAGGAAAAATAAAAAAAACACGAAATTTCTACAGCCGTTAGTCCAATCTACACTTGTTGATATCATACTTGTTTTTGTACTTTACACCTTCAAGTACCCTGTCTTGGAGTGTACTGGGGTGGACTGGGGTGTACTGGGGTGTACTTCAACCTCACCCCTGTGTTACCAGTGGAATACAATACAAGGTTACAGAGATTGTGTGTGTCAGTGAGCAGTGTGTTGAGGTCTGGCTGTGAGAACAACACGAGTACCCGAGTCCTTATAAATGTTTAATCAGTACGTTGTATCCTTGCTGGAGGAGGAGGAGCCCCAACACCTCCTTCCTGCTGGTGAAGGAGGAGCCCTAACACCTCCCTCCTGCTGGTGAAGGAGCCCGAACACCTCCCTCCTGCTGGTGAAGGAGGAACCCTAACACCTCCCTCCTGCTGGTGAAGGAGGAACCCTAACACCTCCCTCCTGCTGGTGAAGGAGCCCTAACACCTCCTTCCTGCTGGTGAAGGAGCCCTAACACCTCCCTCCTGCTGGTGAAGGAGGAACCCTAACACCTCCCTCCTGCTGGTGAAGGAGGAACCCTAACACCTTCCTCCTGCTGGTGAAGGAGCCCTAACACCTCCCTCCTGCTGGTGAAGGAGGAGCCCTAACACCTCCCTCCTGCTGGTGAAGGAGGAGCCCTTTCACCTCCCTCCTGCTGGTGAAGGAGCCCTAACACCTCCCTCCTGCTGGTGAAGGAGGAGCCCTAACACCTCCCTCCTGCTGGTGAAGGAGGAGCCATTTCACCTCCCTCCTGCTGGTGAAGGAGCCCTAACACCTCCCTCCTGCTGGTGAAGGAGGAGCTCTAACACCTCCCTCCTACTGGTGAAGGAGAATCCCTAACACCTCCCTCCTGCTGGTGAAGGAACCCTAACACCTCCCTCCTGCTGGTGAAGGAGGAGCCCTAACACCTCCCTCCTGCTGGTGAAGGAGGAACCCTAACACCTCCCTCCTGCTGGTGAAGGCGGAGCCCTTTCACCTCCCTCCTGCTGGTGAAGGAGCCCTAACACCTCCCTCCTGCTGGTGAAGGAGGAACCCTAACACCTCCCTCCTGCTGGTGAAGAAGGAGCCCTTTCACCTCCCTCCTGCTGGTGAAGGAGCCCTAACACCTCCCTCCTGCTGGTGAAGGAGGAGCTCTAACACCTCCCTCCTGCTGGTGAAGGACCCCTAACACCTCCCTCCTGCTGGTGAAGGAGGATCCCTAACACCTCCCTCCTGCTGGTGAAGGAGGAGCCCTAACACCTCCCTCCTGCTGGTGAAGGAGCCCCAATACCTCCTTCCTGCTAGTGAAGGAGCCCTAACACCGTCTACCTTTGTATATTGTAATAATTAATCCCCTTGGAATTGGATCTCTTTCTACCTATCACTTAACCTATGTCTGCCTATCAGTCTGTCTGTCTGTCTTAAAAGGGATGTGTTGAACTTACTGTAAAAAAGTTAGTCGTTGAACTTCTATTGAGATACGTTGAACTTAAATAACCTCGTTGATCTTAGAAGAGAAGAGTTGAACTTATGATTTGTTCCCCTCGTTATTAGTACGCGGGGGTAAGTGACACCCCCTCCCCTCTCTTCCTCCCCCTCCTTCCCTCCCCTCCCCCTCCTTCCCTCCCCTCCCTCTCCCTCCTATTACTATTAAAGGACTAATGTCTATTGCAACTATTATGTCTATTAAAATTCCAAATAATATCAAATAAATACGTGAAAAAATATATAAATTAAAATCCCTTTTATGTGGGGTATAATATTTTTAGTCACTCTTCACTAAACAATACGTATTAAAAGTTCGCTCTGATAAAATTACAATTGTTTTTAATAAGAATTTAAAATCCCTACAATTGTTAACCAGAGTTTTTAATCATTGGGAAGACTCTTAACAATATCTTAATTAATTTCTAACCATTTAAACACTGAAGCTCATTAATTATTATTTTTTAACCACAAATAAAAATCTTTTTTTTACCAGAGTTTTCCAATGAGGCAATTATTATTATTTTTTTTTTTTTTTCGTTTTGTGGCCAAATTCTTCGGTCTATTGGAAGCCCTTGTTGTAATAGGGAAGTGAACGATGAGACTAATTTATAATTTTTTTTATTATTTCAGTTCTAGAAGGTCACTTACTCTTCATCCCACCTACCTGATCTGACTGGTAGTGATTTTGGAGAGAGGGATTGTTTTATTTTTTTTTTTTTTTTTTTTTTTAAGGTTAGGTTAGGTCAGTTCAGGTTAGTTTAGGTTAGTTTAGGTTAAGTTAGGTTAGGTTAGGTTCTCTTACTTTTGCCGGTGGATGAGGAGAGTGGAACGTGATGGCCCAGTAGTTGCGACTTGTGGGTCATTGGTGCCTTAATTGTGTCTTAGAATAGGAAATTGATAATGGCTTTTACAGTCGTTAAGAGTATTACTGACGAGGAGGGGGAAGACGAGGGGGAAGACGAGGACGATAAAGAGGAAGGAGGGAGGGGGGAAGAAGAAGTAAGCGTGTAGTAGAGAGGGTTAACAAAAGGAGGAGGAGGAGGAGGAGGAGGGTAAGAGGTGAAAGGACGAAGAAGAGGAAAAGAAAAGGAGGAGGAAGCGCATAACAGAGAAGAAGAGAGAGGAAGAGGAGGGGACCATGATAATCGGTAGTAACAGTGTGTCAATGTTTACGATATCAGTAAGTGGCAGTCATGAGATTAATTACTTGGGACAGTTTCGACGAGAATGTTGTGGTGTTGGAAGGTGTAGTGGTGGTATTGGTGGTAGTGGTGGTGGAAGTTATAATGGTGGAAGTGGTGGAAAGTGTAGTGGTGGTAGTGGTGGAAGGTATATTGGAGACTACCTGTAGTGTAATGGTCAGCATGTTCGCCTCGCAAGCGAGTGGACCCAGGACTTAAGGTGTGGTTGTTGTGTTGACGACAGCTTCTACACCTTAAGCAAATTCACGCCTAGGTGGCCCTTGGGCCGGCCATCCTTGTTTCTCGAGGGGCAACCAATACCAATGGAAGTGGTGAGAAACAGCAGGGGGAGGAGCAGCAGGGGGAGGAGCAGCAGGGGAGGAACAGCAGGGGGAGAAACAGCAGAGGGAGGAGCAGCAGGGGAGGAGTAGCAGGGGAAGGAGCAGCAAGGGGAGGAGCAGAAGGGGAGACAGCAGCAGAGGGGCAGCAAGAAACGAGTAGCAGGCGGAGGAGTAGCAGGGCGAGAAACAGGTGAGAAAAAAACAGCTGTCGATGCCATCCTCTCTCTCTCTCTCTCTCTCTCTCTCTCTCTCTCTCTCTCTCTCTCTCTCTCTCTCTCTCTGGGTCATTAGCGCTAAAGCCCCAATCAGCACCCTGCTATCAAGATCGTTCACGTGGTAATTACCTGTAAATATTAAAGACTGGCAGTTTTACCTGACCGAAATTCCTAATTAATCTGATCTAAAATTGACAAAACTCTTCTTTTTTTTTCTTTAGGGGAAAAAAGTCAGAAAAAATATATCGGCAAGGGATAAAAATCATTCTAGATCGCTATCGTTTTACCGGTATTTATGGCCTGTGTTTTTTCTTTTATTTTTGTCTATTTTTTCTTTTTTTTTCCTTTTTTTTGTCCCATGCTTTGGGTTTTAATTTCCAGCCGTCAGCAATTTGGTATACAGTATATTGGCGTGAGTGGGGACCTGAAATTGAAATCCAGAAGTTGAGGATTTAAAAGAGGGATTTAGGGTGTTATTCGTCTCTTGTGTAATCCGTGTGTAATCCGGGATGGCCACTGGGTGTAAGGGTGGATATACAACAGGTCTTGTCCTCCCTGAAGTACTGTATGAGAGAGAGAGAGAGAGAGAGAAAGAAAGGTTTGAAAGGCAGAGTGAAAGATATGCAAGTAATTGTAAGTTTTTAGTCAACGCAGAGAGGTGTGTGTGTGTGTGTGTGTGTGTGTGTGTGTGTGTTTGTGTGTAAAATATCCTATCAGTTCTAATTTAACAGCGTAGATTAATTTGCCATTGCAGAAATTTATGTGTGTGTAAGGGGGAGGAGGAGGAGGAGGTGGGGGGCGAGGAGGAGGAGGAGGGGGGGGCGAGGAGGAGGGGGGCGAGGAGGAGGAGGAGGGGCGAGGAGGAGGAGGAGGGGGGGGGGGCGAGGGAAACAGTACAGGAAATATTATTGTAAAAAAAAATACCTAAAAGACAGGGAGAAGTCAAGCCTTAAGTAAAATGAAAGGTTAGGTTAGGTTGGGTTAGGTTAGGTTCGGTTAGGTTAGGTTAGGTTAGGTTCGGTTAGGTTAGGTTAGGTTAGGCTAGGTCTTGATGTCCTGCCATGTTATAAAACCTCTTTTTTTGTGTTCCAGCCTCTTCCCATCTTCTGGTGGGGGGGGGGGGGGGGTTACTGGAGCCTGTAGCTGTTGAAAAGGATCTTGTTTTATCGTCCTACACAAAGACGATGTTGGTGGCTCTTATGGTTTGGCTCTGAGGGAAAAATGTCGTAACTTTGCTTTTATTTAATATTTTTTATTATTTTTTTTTATTTTTTTTTGTGTTTTTGTTATTGTTTTTGTTGTTGTTGTCGTCTTTGTTGTTGCTGTTTTTGTTGTTATTGTTGTTATTGTTGTTGTTGTATTATATGTATTTATAACCAAACAAGAGATAGTAAGTTAGTTATTTCTTATGTTTCCTTCGTTAAATTTCTTGTACCTCATTAGGACACACACACACACACACACACACACACACACACACACACACACACACACCAGAGGAATAATAATATCTAGTATCTTCACTCAACAAAACTCCAAGTGTTCTCCCCAAAATTTTCACCTGCAATTTTCGGGACAGGTAAAGAAAATTATTGCTCTACATAATACAGATGGGGGCTAACTACACCTGAATTTATAACACTTTAAAACAACTACGGCAACGACAGTGAGAAAATATTCCTGCATTGTTCCCTTGTTTTAGTGTTTTTTTATTTATTTATTTATTTATTTGTTTAATTTGTTCCCTTTATGAATCATTTAATAAACCTTTGTCTGTCTGTCTGTCTGTCTGTCTGTCTGTCTGTCTGTATGTCTGTCTCATCTACATTGGAGGTATTTAATAACATAAAGAGTGTATAGTGTTTTATGATCTTGACTGAGCAATATAATTTAGGTGTTTCATTTTTTTCTCGTGTAATTGTAGTGTTGTTAACAGCCTCGAGGTGAAGGTAGGGGGTATGGGGAAGGGAGAGAGGAGGGGAGAAGATGAGGGAGGGGGAGAGGAGGGGAGAAGATAGGGGAGGGGGAGAGAGGAGGGGTTGGGAGAAAAGAGAGGATGGGGAAAATAAGGGGTGGTCGACGAGTTAAAATTTTATGTGTGTAGGCGGGGGGGGGGGGGGGGGTTGGGGGGAAGGGGGGAATCTCTGAGGGGGAAAAAGGGAAAAAATCGTGGATTCTTTTATTTTCTAGGTAGTGAAGAGGCAATTCCCTCCCAACTATTTTTCGTTGACAAAAATCTCTGTTTATTTTCTTATTTCTGATTAGGAGGATATGTGGGTGATGGGGGGAGTGGGGAGGGAGGGAGGGAGGGAAGGAAGGGGTCGGGGAGGGAGTAAGGGAAAGAAAAGAGAAGGGGAGTGAAGGAGAGGGAGTAGGGGAGGGGGAGGGAGAATGGAGAAGGAGTTGGAGGCTCTGGTTGGAGGGAGGAGGAGTAGGGAGGGTGACCGAACGACTGTTTTAAGGGTCGTCTTGTCAAAACATAATCACGTCCTCTGTGACTGTCGACCTCCGTCCCGTGATTCACCATAAGGGGGCCCCTGTCTTATTGGGCCCTGTACTACTGAGTTAGGCTGGATTAGGTTAAGTTAAGATAGGGCAAAAAGTGGGCACCCCGTCAGTCTCCCTCAGTCAGTCAGTCAGTCAGTCAGTCAGTCAGTCAGTCACCTTTTCCACCCTGATTACCTTAGTTATAGTGGAGAGAGAGAGAGAGAGAGAGAGAGAGAGAGAGAGAGGAAGGAAATTACTACACTCCTATAACCATGATAACAATAATTAACTTAACAATAATTAAAGTAAAAAATAAACGACAACACAAAACCGTAGCAATAAAATAATAAACAAATTATTTTATAAAAAAATCATCATCAATTAGCTTGTATTGTAAGACACATTGAAAACTCCGGATACAAGAGTTTTCTGGTTAAGTGAATACCGGATAAAAGATTATTTAACATTTCCGGTTAATTAAATACCGGGTAATCGATTACATAACTGTATTTTTCTGTTATATTAACTTGGTAATTAACACTCCCATTGACTAGGCCTCCTGAATGACAAATAAAACATATTCAAAATATTAATGTATAAATATAATGGCGAGAGCTTTCCGGGTCCAAAATTAATAATCCTGTAATTTAATTTAACACGATGGCCTGAACACTAAATAAAATTGTTTTGTTTTAATCCTCAAATGCTCTTTATGCCAATAGGATATGAGAGTGTAGGTAAATATTGATCCTTATTGACGTGTTAACTCTCTCTCTCTCTCTCTCTGGCACCTTCCTAGCCTTCGCTCCCAGGCACTCTTGACCAATACCTCTGGCACTCTCCTAACCTTACCATCCATCCCAAATTCACTTTAACAAGATGTCCCTCAATGATCATAATACGGAAGGAATATGAGAGGGAGAGAGATTTTCCACAATCTTCATCATTTTACAGTTTTTTAATATTGTATCCCACTCTGAATATTGTAGGAGTTTGTTCTAATTTACTCATATACACAAACTTCTAATGCAATATATTAATGAGAATCGTTTGAGAATTTATTATTTTATGTTAGGTTTCTTCTTAGTGTCTGGGGATATTTTTCAATGTTGTATGATTCACCTTCTCGTTATGACTACAGGTGTGAGATGATGAGGTGATGGTGGTGGCTGGTGAGTGGCAGTCATAACACAGGTGAAAGGTCGTGTTCTTCCTTGGTGTAAACTGTCTTAACACACTGAGATTGGCACCCCTCTCTCTCTCTCTCTCTCCTGGCATCGTGATTTTCGTCTCATTGGTCACGTCTAAAAACATAAGTTAAGTTAGGTTAGGTTTGGTTAGGTTAAGTTATTGAGAAAGGAAAAAAACGCTTTCAGAATCATAATAGCTGGATGTAGGAATAGGGAGGGGGGGGTGAGGAGAGGGAAAGGAGCGCTGGACGGGGAATGGAGGAGGAGAGGGGAGGGGGGGTTGAACGGGAGTGATAGGAGAGTGGAGAACGGGAGGAAGATGAAATGCATGAGGCGATAAAGAGATGGGCGGAGAGCGGGAGGAGGAAAGAGAGAGGGAGAGAGGGATTGACGCAGTGAGAGAGACGTAAGGGGAGGGGGGAGACGGGAAGGAGAGCAGTGAGGTGGGGGGGAGAGGGTCAATTTGCATTATATTTTTCATGGCTTAATGTACACACAGGTGAGTGGGGCGGAGAGGTGAATACATTACGGGTGTTTTTCCTCACAGGTGTTTGGATTAATTAAGGTGTCTTAGTGTTTTATTCAGGTGTTGTGATATAACGCACTGATTCGTCATATATATTTTTGTGTGTGTGGCTTTGCGCGTCTGTTTGTCTTTTTGTGTGTGATTTTTTTATGCACACACACACACACACACACACACACACACACACACACACACACACACTTTTTGTATTGCGTGTTTATTTATTCCTTCATCGCTTCTAATACTGTGTTTTTCCTTGTATTCTTCAGGTAATTGACAGTAGAGACGCCAGCACACACAGAGGCAGTAGCCGACGGGTCATAGTCCAGAAGATAGGTATGAGTTTGGTCCTATACAATGCTTGTAACGTATACGTGTGTGTGTGTGTGTGTGTAATAATAATAATAATAATAATAATAATTAACTGTTTATTGGAAGATCATGGCTGCCGGAACGCTGAAAATATACAGTTACATAATTGGGGAATGGGTCACTTGATTGACCAATAATTATACAAGTAACATAAGTAATACAAATATGATATATAATAACTAGGTGGCGAGAAGCTCAAACTACAGGGCATTTCAACATAGTGACAGTGTGTGTGTGTGTGTGTGTGTGTGTGTGTGTGTGTGTGTGTGTGTGTGTGTGTGTGTGGTGACATCAAAGAAGCAAAAAAACAAAACTAATTTTAAAACTAATATGTTTATTGCGTTAAGAATATTGTGTCATATAAAAATAAAAGAAGCAACAAAGAAATTTAGTCAATTGAGTTCCTTTCATCTAAAACTTATTTATGTATAAATATAAATATGTAATGTTTTGGTACGAAAAAATTGTTGACTCGGAGAGGAATATCAGAAGACCTCCTCCGTCAGAAGTGTTCGCCGAAGAGCTGGACGATGTGATGTGTTGATGAGGTTTATGTACAGTATAATTATTGTGTGAGGGGTAAACACCTTTGTGGTATAGCGAGTGTTTACAGTGTCTGCTCTCTCTCTCTCTCTCTCTCTCTCTCTCTCTCTCTCTCTCTCTCTCTCTCTCTCACGGGAATAACAGACAAAGCAAATTTAATGTAAGCAAATTTTACGTCAGAAACCCAGTAAGAAAAAGAGAGAGAGAGAGAGAGAGAGAGAGAGAGAGAGAGAGAGAGAGATCTTGTAGCTCACAGGGTACAAGTGACCTCTTGACTTAACGTGTTAATACCAGATTACAAGTAAGTATATCAGTCTTTAGAGCGATTAAGTGATAAGTCTTGCAGCTCTTGAGACTTTGGAGAGAATTGAGAGACATATATTACCAAAGCCAATGGGAAAGAATGTCTCTCAAGGTATCTCTTTATCTCTAGTTGGTTTATTTTTAATGAACTCTGTAACATAATAAGATATCCGAGTATATCTCTATGCTATCTCTCATTTCTCTCACTATCTCTCAAGGGAATATCTCCAAGGTGTGCAATTATCTCTCCCTACAAATAGTAACATAAAAATACAAAATTTCTCTACAGTATCTCTCGTTCTCTGTCATGGATTTGAACCTTACCTCAATATTTACTTTACACCACTTCTCTCTCTTGGACGTGGTAAAGATTAATTCGACTCTGCCAGCTGCAACAAGAACTGAACGATATTGAAGGCTCTCGGAATACACACACACACACACACACACACACACACACCAAAGAGATTCACGATCGAGTCTCTGACAACAAAGACGAGTTTAATGTGCGTCTGGCCAAGAAAACTCTGCCATCACTTGAGTGAAGAGTGACAACAACGGGTCTTGTGTCTACAGCAGGAGGTGCCAACTACAATAGCACTGATGTTAGCTACCGCGAAAAGCAACGACGAATAACCTCTCTCTCTCTGACACCCCTTAGCCCGCCGTGCTTGCCAAATGGGCCAAAGATACCTGCGTCAAGACACCAGAGACACCGAATACCTCCCCCTTATCATGTACCCTTTTTGGCTCGGTTGGGAGACGTAGTTGGTCAGGTGTTTGTGTTTACGTGTATATGATCCAGGAAGGTGGTCAAGGGTCAACGTGGCACTGATGGTCAAGAAGGTGATTTTGGCACTGGGGTTAGAGGACCGTGAGGGAGAGGGGAAAGAGTGATCGTGGGAGTGAGGGAGAAAAGAGAGGAAAGGAGGCAGTGAAGACCCGGTGATGAATGAATGAATATACAACTATCTGAGTAACTGACTGACTGACTGACTGACTGACTGAGAAAGTATATCTCCCTCGCCCCTCACTGGACCACCCTACATGCCCCTCATTGCACCCCCTGACCTTCCCCCTGACCTTCCCCCTGACCTCCTCCCTATCCCCGCCCAACAGGCCAACCAAGCACTCCGCACCTCCGCAGCTTATCCTCACTCCTCTCTCTACCCTTCTTACGATGTATAAAAAGACAATAATAACATGATGAAGAAATAAAAATGGAATTAGAGAAAATAAAATAAAAGAAGCACAAGAAGGAAATGAAATTGGAACTAGATGGTATGATGTGATAATTGCAGGAGTGAAGAGGAGAAGATAAACGAAGAAGAGAGAGAGAGAGAGAGAGAGAGAGAGAGAGAGAGAGAGTTAGTTTTATTCTCATGCCAGTAACTCATTTCCTTAATCCTTTTCTTATTTTATTTATATTTTTCAATTTATTCATTAATTTATATACATTTTTTATCTACGTGTGTGGGTGTGTATGTATACGTGTGTGTGTGTGTGTGTGTGTGTGTGTGTGTGTGTGTGTGTGTGTGTGTGTGTGAGTGTTATATTTTTTCCCTCAATTAGATAGAAAGAGTATAGTCAATCCTGCCTCCTCCTCCTCCTCCCTCCCTCTTTCACTGCCTCCACACACACACACACACACACACACACACACACACTCCAATCGGATATTAATTCACTTTAATGTTTTCAGATGGTATTAATGAGTCCTCTGGATAATCACCAACGCTCCTGTACTGTACTTGTATCGGCTTGATTAACTGTACCTGTATTAACTGCACCTGTATTAACTTTATGTACCTGTATTAACTGTACCTGTATTAACTGTACCTGTATTAACTTGAATGACTGTACTGTACCGATGTTTATGTCAGTTTAAATTAGTGTTCCTGTATTAACACGTATTGTAATTACTGTACCTGTATTTCCTTTGAGTTACTGTATCTGTATTTAAACCAATTTATATTACTGTACCTATCAATCAATCAGAGTATTGTATCGTCGTTATATCTGAGGGTTGGCTACCACAGTCCTCCACTCTAAGCGTTCTTGGAGCTGTTCTTACCAATCCTCCAAGATGTGGCATCACTCTAGGGACCAAGTTTGTTTTTAATTTCATTCATCCATCCTAGTTTTTGTCTTCCTCTGGCTCTCCTACCCTCAACTTTTATCCATTAATATTTCTGTTATTATCTCATCCCTAATTATATGACCCAAGTATCTCATCTTACTTTTTCTGTCAATTTCATTTTTTTTTTTAAGTTTTTCGTCAATCTTAGCACGTCTCGCCTCAGCAGGGATCAGCGGCAGTAGTGATATATATTTCATCTCTTGAGGTGTGTGTGTGGTCGTGTGTCTGTCTGGCTCTGCGTTATTAAAGATGGTGCGGCTTATTCCGGAAATTTAGTGAGGTGGGGAGTGAGAGGTAGGGTGTGGGGAGGGAGAGGTAGGGTGTGGGGAGGGAGAGGTAGGGAGTTTAAGGGGTAGGGAGGTAGAGTTTGGGGGTGGGGTGGGGAGGCAGTGGTCAGTAGCTTAGTGGCTTCGTTATTTGGTCATTGTGTCTGGCGTAATGGTGAGGGAGGGGCGGTAGGAGGGAGGGTGTCTGGTGAGGGAGGGAAGGGGCGGTGTATGTGTCTCTAGTATAATGATGAGGGAGGGAGGGATGGAGAGTGTGGTTGGGAGGGAGGGAAGGTAAGGTATTTGATGAGGGAGAAAGGGTATGTCTAGCCTAGGAGTGAGAAAGGGAAAGAGGAATGAATAGGATATGTACTAGGCATGTGAGTTAGATAGATCACACGACAGTCTGTTCTGGTCACTTATATAGCATATGTTAGTGAATGCTTTGGATTATCTGCTGCCTGGTGTCCATTATCGAACCTAAAATGATATAGACTCATGACTTAAAAGTTAAATTGTATCTTTAATTTGAGAAAACAACATAAGTCTTAAGAAACAACAACGTTGACATGTATTAATTGGAAGGCTTTGTAATTCACACACTAAATTGTTTATATTGATACAACTCCTCCCAAAGCCCGTGATTGTTTACCGACGATAAAAATAAGTTCAGACACAAGAGTGAAGGAACATCGGGTAAATAAACAGCCAGTCGTCCCGAAGGCTTCACATGACCAGGGCTTGGGCCTCGCCTTTGTAGCAGCGCCTCCTTGCAAGAACAAACGACGTCGTATAATTGGAAAGAAAAACTCGCACGAACACCTGACTCACTCACCCACCTGTCTACCCCACGTTCCCTCCCCCTGTCCTCACCCCCTGCCATCACCTCCCCCTCCCTCACGCTCAGGTGTTGACGCTGTCTTGGTGTTGCTAGGGTGTGCCTCCCTCCGTCCATGTCTCGGTAGGCCTACGTCTCGCTTATGGTAGGCCTACGTCTTGTTTAAGGTAGGCCTACGTCATGCTTATAGTAGGCCTACGTCTCGCTTATAGTAGGGCTACGTCTCGCTTATAGTAGGCCTACTTCTCGCTAATACTAGGCCTACGTCTCGCTTATAGTAGGTCTACGTCACGCTTATAGTAGGCCTACTTCTCGCTAATACTAGGCCTACGTCTCGCTTATAGTAGGTCTACGTCACGCTTATAGTAGGCCTACTTCTCGCTAATACTAGGCCTACGTCATGCTTATGGTAGGCTTTCGCTATTCTCTTAGAGGTTTACTTTATTCTTATGGTAGGCCTATAATACTGTCATGGTACTCCCACTTATCCCTGCCATGATAGGCCTCTTCCTTACTATCATTTTTTCTTTCTTATTTCTCTATGTCCTTGATTATTCCCTATTTCCCTTCTTCTTCTCCCAGTTAGAGTCTGATCATCTCATGGTCTTGGCTCTCTCTTTTTTCTTCTCACGAGGAAAATTCATATTAAAAAATGGATCACTTGAAGATTAGCGCCCCAGCTTACTTCACCCTCCCCTCTCCTCCCCGTCCCCTCCCTTCCTCTTCTCTCCCCCCTCCTCTCTCCCCCCTCCTCACCCCCTAACTTCCTCTCCTCTCCCCTCCACTCTCCCCCCTCCTCACCCCCTTCCTTCCTCTCCTCTCCCCTCCACTCTCCCCCCTCCTCACCCCCTTCCTTCCTCTTCTCTCCCCCCTCCTCTCCCCCCCCCACTCTCCCCCTCCTCCCATTTCCCCCACCAAGTTAGAGTTTGTTCCACAGCCCAAATAGTCAATTTCCATTCATCACCCACAAGTCCACAATATCTCAACAGAATTTATGCCCGCCACTCTCCCTTTCCCCCTCCCCCCCCACCCTCACCCCCACCCCCACCCTCCACCCTCCACCCTCATCCTCACCCTCGACCTCACCCCCACCCCCCACCCTCACCCCCACCCTCACCTCGTTGTCCATCCATAATATACACCCTCCCCCCCCCCCTAGTTTCTGCAACCATGGCAGGGGGAAAAACAGAGATGGGGGGAGGATGGAGGGAAGAAGGGGGGAGAACCTCATGAATATATGCCAAAGGGAAAATAACTCCTATGAATATATACCATAAAGCTGAAAATGAATTATCGTCGGTGAGGGAGGGAACTACTTTGAATATATGCCATACTGTAAATAATGAATCGCCAAAGGAAAAGAACCCCAATGAATATATACCATAAGGATGGATATACTACGTGGGGAGTATACCGTATATACGAGTATACTGTATGCCTTTGGATGAACCGCCACGCCTTAAGAGTAATATATAGCGGTTATTTCAAGAGTTATCCTTAACACGTAGAATTTCATGGACATCTGATTTCCAAGAGTTTTCGCGCCGTGTGTGTGTGTGTGTGTGTGTGTGTGTGTGTGTGTGTGTTTTGAGGATTCGACTCAGGAGAATGTGTATTTTAAATGTGGAGTTTGGTGGATGTTGTTTAAATGTGGACTCAGAAATAAGTTGTTTTAATGTGGACTCTGAAGGCAATTAAACATTAAAGAAAATTAATTTTTACATCAATAATGAAGAAAATTTAGTCTTCATTGTATCTCAAAGAAGAAACTATAAACATTAGATGAAGTTTGACAAAAAATTACGTACCAAAAAAAGACCTTTGACGATGAACTATTTTAAAATGAACTTTGAAAAAAACCAAGAAGATATTTCACGTTTTAAAGTAACTCTGAAGAAAGAAAACATCCACATTGAAGGAAACTACGGTGGCTTTGACAGAGAGAGAGAGAGAGAGAGAGAGAGAGAGAGAGAGAGAGACAGAGAGAGAGAGAGAGACGCATCTATAAGGAGCTTTGGGGTGATTTCATTTTGATAGAGTACAACAAATTGGCCCCAGACTGTAAGAATAACATATAGGGAGGGATAGATAAAGAGGGGGTGGAGGGAGAGAGAAGGGGGGAGGGAGGTAGAAGGATGGAGGGGAGGGGAGAGGAGGGGGTAATACAATTTATATGTCTGGTCTGAATATTGCGTAAGGCAGACGAAGGGGGGGGGATTGCAAAGAAGGGGAAAGGGGGCTGTAAAGAGGGGGAAGTGGGGGGTGAAACTGTGGAAGGGGGTAGGTAAATGAAGACGACGACGATGATGATGCCATCCACAACTATTTAAGCTCCTTCCCTTGCCACTAACACCACCCCCTGAGCGTGATGCTGACTAGGTCTTATGGATGATACAGCCTCTGGTTCTGCCTCATATTACGTGTCCCTGTAATTAAGGTAAATCTGTGGAGGTGTGCCAGATAGTGTATTAGTCATGGTGTCACGCTGAGAGAGAGAGAGAGAGAGAGAGAGAGAGAGAGAGAGAGAGAGAGAGAGAGAGAGGGGAAGGAAGAGAGAGAGAGACTAACAAACAAGGAAATATAGCCACACAGAAAAAATAAATAACAGAGTAAACAAAAGTGAGAGGGAAACGAAGAGAGAAAGGAACAAAGAGCAAGAAATAAAAAATAACTAAAAAAGAGAAAGAAAAAGTGAGAGTTGTAGTTAGCGTGGTGTGAGAGAGAGAGAGAGAGAGAGAGAGAGAGAGAGAGAGAGAGAGAGCGAGAGAGACTAAATAGATGTAGGAAGTGGGGTGAGGGCTGAGGGCTCTTGGTTAAGGGGGCGATGGGAGGAGTCTAGGGGAGGGGAGGGGAGTACCGTGATGTTGGTTGCTAAGGGGAGCATGTTAGGGGAGAGAGAGAAAGGGAGGGGAGGCTGAGAAGGGGAAGAGGCATAAATGAAGAAGTGAGGGAACGTCATAGAACGAGAGGATGGAGAAAAAAGAAAGAAATGGCAGGGAAAGAGGGATGGGAATTCTAGAAAGGAGAGAGAGAGAGAGTGGTGTGTGTGTGTGTGTGTGTGTGTGTGTGTGTGTGTGTGTGTGTGTTTTATATTCCAATAGACATTATCAAAACAACACAAGCGGTGACATGACAATAGTATACTCTAGTGCACTCAAGGGCGTGTTTCCTTCACTCAACTAGATCACTGTAGTTGCATATGACGCTTCTCGCTATACGTTATGACGCTTCTCGCTATACGATATGACGCTTCTCGCTATACGATATGACGCTTCCCGCTATACGATATGACACTTCCCGCTATACGATATGACGCTTCCCGCTATACGATATGACGCTTCTCGCTATACGATATGACGCTTCCCGCTATACGATATGACGCTTCTCGCTATACGATATGACGCTTCCCGCTATACGTTATGACGCTTCCCGCTATACGTCCATGTACTCCAAAGCGTAGCTGCCTCTGATAAACCCGGGACAAACTATTACAACGCACATGAATGGAAAGACTGAGGTATTGTAATGAGTTTTATTAGAATTTCGTCTCATCCCAGATTGTTCCGTTTATGGTAGGTGTTGAGAGGCGGGTTATTGTGTGATTGAATGAATGACTCACTGAACGAAAAGAATGATTAATTATTGATTGATGTTATTGATAATTATTGTTTTCCGTTTGTATGATTACTGATGGAAATATTCTAACTCTTGCTTCAGATTGTTAATACTCACTGTAATAATGTCAGATAGTATGTATATAACAGTCTGTCCATGTACAATAATAACGTTCTCTCTCTCTCTCTCTCTCTCTCTCTCTCTCTCTCTCTCTCTCTCTCTCTCTCTCTCTCTCTCTCATTAAGCAAAACAAGCTCTTATTCAGCAACAGTTGAATACCACTAAGAAAAAATAAACCAGTTTTACCTTTTAAGGCCCGGGGGTGAATTATCCTCCCTTGTCAACAGCTGGTGATCCTTCATTCCTTCCTGGTGATCTTTCATTCCTTCCTGGTGATCCTTCATTCCCTCCTGGTGATTCTTCATTCCTTCCTGGTGATCTTTCATTCCTTCCTGGTGATCCTTCATTCCTTCCTGGTGATCTTTCATTCCTTCCTGGTGATCCTTCATTCCCTCCTGGTGATTCTTCATTCCTTCCTTGTGATCTTTCATTCCTTCCTGGTGATCCTTCATTCCTTCCTGGTGATCCTTCATTCCTTCCTGGTGATCTTTCATTCCTTCCTGGTGATCCTTCATTCCTTCCTGGTGATCCTTCATTCCCTCCAGGGGTTATAGTGCCAGGATTATAGTGTCAGGGTTATAGTGCCAGGGTTATAGTGCCAGGGTTATAGTGCCAGGGTTATAGTGCCATGGGTATAGTGCCAGGGTTATAGTGCCAGGGTTATAGTGCCAGGGTTAGAGTGCCAGGGTTATAGTGCCAGGGTTATAGTGTCAGGGTTATAGTGTCAGGGTTATAGTGCCAGGATTATAGTGCCAGGATTATAGTGCCAGGATTATAGTGCCAGGGTTAGAGTGCCAGGGTTAGAGTGCCAGGGTTATAGTGCCAGAATTATAGTGCCAGGATTATAGTGCCAGGGTTATAGTGCCATGGTTAGAGTGTCAGGGTTATAGTGCCAGGGTTATAGTGCCAGGGTTATAGTGCCAGGGTTATAGTGCCAGGGTTATAGTGCCAGGGTTAGAGTGCCAGGGTTAGAGTGCCAGGGTTAGAGTGCCAGGGTTATAGTGCCAGGGTTATAGTGCCAGGGTTATAGTGCCAGGGTTATAGTGCCAGGGTTATAGTGCCAGGGTTATTGTGCCAGGGTTATAGTGCCAGGGTTATAGTGCCAGGGTTATAGTGCCAGGGTTAGAGTGCCAGGGTTAGAGTGCCAGGGTTATAGTGCCAGGGTTATAGTGCCAGGGTTATAGTGCCAGGATTATAGTGCCAGGGTTATAGTGCCAGGGTTATAGTGCCAGGGTTATAGTGCCAGGGTTATAGTGCCAGGGTTATAGTGCCAGGGTTATAGTGCCAGGGTTATAGTGCCAGGGTTATAGTGTCAGGGTTATAGTGCCAGGGTTATAGTGCCATAGTGGCTTTGCTTACCCGTTTTAGAGGTCTCGAAATCTCATGTGTTTACGTCGGGATTGCCCCCTGTCTGTGGCTGCTTTGTTGCCTTCCCACCTTCCTTCCTTCCCACCCTCACCTCTCCCTCCCTCCCTCCCCCTTACACACACACACTACCTCTCTCTCTCACTCGTGTTCTTGTCGTGCGGGGAGGGGGGGGGGGGGGGAGGAAGAGTTCGTTTTATTTTTAGCGAGGCTGGTGACCTGTTGACCCTTACCTCGTCCGTATTGTTGTTGTTGTGGTCGTTGCTGTCGTGGTCGTTGTTGTTGTTGTGGTGGTCGTCGTTGTTGTCGTCGTCGATGTCGTCTTCTGCCATCAACATCCAGCCTCAGTCAGACAAACATTTGCCCTCCGCTGGCGTTATGTTCTTGTTTGTGTCTGCCTGCCTGCCTGCCTGTCGTCATTACGTCTATAACCATTGTGTATAAACCGAAACTTGTCGCCAACTTCTTCACAAACCAACAAACTTTAAACCCACAATAAAACGAAACTAATAATAATAAAAAAAAAATATTCCTCACTCCTTTCTCCGAATATTGCTCCAGGTTCCAAAGCTTCCACCTCAAAGAAAGTCTCTCTCTCTCGCTTTCTGTTTTGTATATATCTCTCGCTCGTATCCTGCAACTTCAGCGAGCGGTAATAATAGTTTAGGAATCCTTTTGTCTTTCGTTTTCTATATCAAAAGAATATGAAACCTTGTGTAACAAATACTGATCAGCGAAAAGAATTACCATTTTGGGGGTCTCTACACACACACACACACACACACACACACACATCAGCAAGAGCTCCTCCATACGACCCCACGATAACACTCTTAAGATAACACTAACTCTCTAACTCTGCTCATTCATCTCTCCTTCAGGTTTCCCCCCTTCCTCCTCCTCCTCCCCCATCATTTCGTGCATGAGTAGGTAATCCTCTCCTACCAATTTGGGGACGTAATTATGACCATTGGATGTGTTGCAAGCGGAGATGTGATGATTTAATTGGTAACCTGTTGAAATAGGGTGAAGGTTTATGAATAGAGGAATAGAGAGAGATGAGAAAGATTATTTGATGTGTTGCAGAGATAGATACTAAGGTGATGCTCCCTCCTTCCTTCCTTCCTTCCTTTCCTTCTTTCCTCTGTCTTTTCTTCATTCCCTTCCACTTCTCTTCCCTTCTTAGTTCGAGTCCTTCTTCTCTATCTCTTTCCTTTACTCCTCCTCGGTTTTTCACACACTCACTCTCCTCCCATTCCTACATACGACGACCTGGGGTTTGTTTTGATACGATCAGCTGATTTTTGTTTTGGTCTAGTGCCAGCGGCTGATATTGTACTGTAATGCGATCAGCTGACTCTTCTATTTTGGTATTATATTGCGAAAAGCTGACTCTATTTACGTTTTATGGATGCTACTGCCTGATGTATGATAATTGTGGTGTACAGAACCTACGATACTTAAGGATTAGAGCGTTCAGGACTTACGATGTGGAGAGATTTTGCGACGTTTATAGTTTGTGCTGTGTGTAGGGATTAAGGTTATGTGTGTGTGTGGAGGTTATTCTCAGCAGGTATGACATACAGGAGTGTACACACGCTCCCCGCACCCAAGCATGCGCACTAAGAGACAGACAGACACAGACAGACAGACAGACAGACAGAGAGACGGGGGTACGTCGTAGGCCACAGGCAGGCGAGGGACCAGTAATATTTACAGGTGGTGTTGTAAACGGTTTACACACCGCCACTACCTAATGTTCAGACGGCACATGTGACCTTTCACACCCGCCCTCACACCCTAATGCATCACATGTGGCCCTTCACACCCTGGCAGAAAGTCATGCGTCTCACCACCCTGGCAGACAGTCATACGTCTCACCACCCTGGCAGACAGTCATACGTCTCACCACCCTGGCAGACAGTCATGCGTCTCACCACCCTGGCAGACAGTCATACGTCTCACCACCCTGGCAGACAGTCATACGTCTCACCACCCTGGCAGACAGTCATGCGTCTCACCACCCTGGCAGACAGTCATACGTCTCACCACCCTGGCAGACAGTCATACGTCTCACCACCCTGGCAGACAGTCATGCGTCTCACCACCCTGGCAGACATTCATGCACCTCACCACCCTGGCAGACCGTTATAATCTCGGGTAACGTATGATTCATCCTGTCACTCGTCGTTATGGCTATTAATCTGGCAGTGTCCATCAATGCTGTTAAGTTGGGAGGAACAGACAGAGAGAGAGATTACTAGACATATATATTTAGACAGAAAGAGAGGTAAATAACCATCCAGACAAGTAAATAACCATCTAGACAGGTAAATAAACATCCAGACAGGTAACTTGCCATCCAGACAGGTAAATAGCCATCTAGACAAGTAAATTACCATCTAGACAGGCAAATAACCATCCACGTAGATAGACAGATAGGTAAACAGCCAATGAGACAGAAAATCGTACAGAGAAAGTTAGACATTATTATTATTATTATTATTATTATTATTATTATTATTATTATTATTATTATTATTATTGTTATTATTATTATTATTATTATTATTATTATTATTATTATTATTGTTATTATTATTATTATTATTATTATTATTATTATTATTATTATTATTATTATTATTATTGTTGTTGTTGTCGTCATCATCATCATCACGTCCAGCCTGGTGTATCCTGTGACATTAACGTGATATATAATTTACCATAACCATCGATCGTCAACAGCCGGATTAGCATGACAAATTATTATATCAGTCATCAAGCAGATTATAGTGATTATAGTGACCTTGGGCCGTGTTAGGTGAACCTCAGTTTAACTTGGCGTCATTGGCACTGCTAAAGTCTATGATGGTCTGAAGGTGCCAAGTTTTATATTGTGTGTGTGTGTGTGTGTGTGTGTGTGTGTGTGTCGTTGAGTGATGATAATGATGATAAGTATATTAAAACAACAACAATAAGAAAATACGAAAAACAATTAAATATCGTCAAAGTGAATCTAAACCTCTTGTATTATTTTGGGAACAGATACAAACAACAACAACAACAATAACAACAACAATAATAATAGCAAAAATACTAAGAAAATCAACAAATAAATAACACAGTATAATATAATTCACCCTCACTCAGTCAACGCTCAGAATTCCATTAACTTTAAGTAACTCAAGTTTCGTCTCATTCCATTTACAATTCCTCTCTCTCTCTCTCTCTCTCTCTCTCTCTCTCTCTCTCTCTCTCTCTCTCTCTCTCTCCTCTTCCTTGGCTACAGTCCCAGTCTCATCATGCATCTCTTATTCCAATCATCGTAAATTTTGTTTCTTACCCTCTTTTGTTTCCTCACCGAGTCCTGTCACCTATTTTACGAAGGTCCACTGATAAGAGACGAATTTGTGTTCGGTAGTTTGTGCATATCGAAGCGGTGGTTTGCGTGTGTGTGTTGGGGGTGGTTTATATCTCTCTCTCTCTCTCTCTCTCTCTCTCTCTCTCTCTCTCTCTCTCTCTCTCTCTCTCTCTCTCTCTCTCTCTCAGTCCCCATAGGTGTCAGTTATCATAAGAGTCAGCGCCACAGATTATATCAGCCCCCCACCTTCGTCTACCCCTATAAGTGTCAACCACACCTAAGTGTCAGCCCCCAAGTGTGTCAGCCTCACTCAGGTGTCAGCCCCAGGTGTGGTAAGGGGCCTGGCCAGACAATACGGTCGTCAGCAAGTCACGTCGTCGCTAATTGACCTGGCTGACGATTGACGGTGTCAGCCAATTAAATGTGAGAATGGGATGAGTGACGTGTAGTGACGTGGGTGATAATGACGTATAGTGACTGGGATGATAGTGACTTATACTGACGAAGGTGATAGTGAAATATAATAATAATAATAATAATAATAATAATAATAATAATAATAATAATAATAATAATAATAATAATAATAGTAATAATAATAATAATAATAATAATAATAATAATAATAATAATAATAATAATAATAATAGTATACTACATTGTTATCTCACTCTAATACTGTACACTGTATGTAAATGAACTGGTGTGTATATGCAGTAATAGCAGCCACTATTTATCAGAGTTCATAACCGTTTACACGTACACATGTATACATATTTATACGTACATGAACATAACATACAAATAAGAATGCGCAGATAAACATACGCTCATACACACGTTATGGTAAACACACGCACTGACAAACACACACACACACACACACACACACACACACACACATGAAAACCAACCCCAGCCATCGGCATTGCAGGCGTTCCTCTTTACCTTTGCTGTTATTGTTAAGTAAAAGGCAATACAAGCGAACGTACGCCAGTGTTCTAATACGTTTCTGTCTCTTCGTATTTCTCTGATTTCGTAATTTTCCTTTTCTTCTCGCTTAATTTTCTTTCGTGTTAATTCCTTCGTGTTTTTCTTTCCCTTGTCTTCACCTTCTTCATTCTTCCTGTTAATTTCTCCATCACCTCCATTTATACTCATTGACGTCATCATCCTTCCGTTTTTCCTGTACATTTATCCATTTTCTCCCAATTTCGTTTTCCTTTCAGCACTATTTATCCCCTAGTCTTATCTCTCATTTGCTTACCGTCCCATTAATTTCCCTATTTCATTTCCTCTTCCTCCCCATTTATCCCATTCTCTCATCTCCTTTCTTCCCCACCTACCCATTTTCTCCATATTTCATTTTCCCCTTCCTCCCTATTTATTCCCTGCCCCCATCTCCCTTCTCCCTGCCCTCCCATTAACCTCCCCATTTCCTATTCCCGTCAGCTCGCCCTCACCCCTATTAACACCTGCCAGGTTCTCGATTCGACTCCTGGAGGTGTCCGCGTCACCTGTCCCAGAATTCCAAAATGAAAGAAAAGAAAAAAGAAAGAAAAAAATAGAGAGTGTAGTTGGTGTCTACAGAATGATAAAAATATAAAGAAAAGATTAAAAAAAGTTTATTTTATGTTAAAAGTTTACAAAAAAAGATATAAAACGGAACGAAAGTAAAAGTATAAAAGTTTTCAGTAAATGGTTCTTTTGTTGACGTTCTCAGGCAAGATTTTATGTTTAGAAAAAAGTGACGTTTTTATAACATTTTTGTAAAGGTTTTCCTTCTTATGTTTGCATAATGTCTTTGTTTATAATACATGACTGTTTTAAAAATTAGTTTTATATATGTGGATGTTTTAGATGGCAGTAATTAAGCAAAGAAATGTACCGTTTAAAAATTTTGGTCCCCTTTGCTCACCTGGACCTATCCTATTTCACGTAAGACACCAAACCTTACTTAATTAATGACTACCTAACCTAACCTAACCTAACCTACCAAAAAGAAAACTTGAGGTTAACAATTGAACTTTTGGCTCACGTGAAGTTTTAATCCTGTAGACAATTTTCTTTGATAACTCTGAGAAACAACAAAGACTTAAACAAAGGCTTCTAATGCTCCTAAATGCTCCAGCAGATGTTCTTCAAAAATTAAATGTATTCTATTTTTAATTTTTTTTATTTCAAACCAAAAATTATACCATTTTATTTTAATTTTATTTTGGGGAGGGAATTTTTCATATCCGTCTACGTTTATTATTATGATTTCTCTTTGTTTAGTCTTTCACATCAGAATTTTTCCCTATCATGTGAAATTATCTACGCTTTAAAACTCATCATTATAACCAATCACCGCGCGTTTACGACAGGTAGTTCTCTCCCTCTGTACACACTATAAAACCCTAATTATTTACAAAGTGACCCTCATTACCTCAGAGACTGTCATGGCATCCAAAACACACACACACAGTAGCATTATTTATCTAGCCCAAAGAAACTCCCCGCATGACGTGTTAATACTCGTCATGCATTTTCAAATGGAAATATTTGCTTAAGTTTGCATGATAATTACTCAGGTGTTTGGTCTGTGTGATATAACTGCATTAAAGGGCAGCAAACGTACCTTGAGTTTACATAGGAATTTTGTGCTGTGTGTGTGTGTGTGTGTGTGTGTGTGTGTGTGTATGTGTGTGTGTGTGTGTGTGTGTTTGTGTTTTATCATCTGTATGTTAAATAATTTTGTTCTGTGTTATTAGTAATGTTAATTATGATTGTTACAGTACTTGGGGTTTTTTAATTACTGTTTAATGAGGTTTATTTGTATTTTATTTATTTTTAATTTTTTTGTAAGTTTGGATTTTTTGGATTTTGACTAGATTTTGGGGGAACAAGTACGTTCACACACACACACACACACACACACACACACACATTTGTATCTCTCTTTAATGAGGTCTTGGTTCAATACAAGAGAGAGAGAGAGGGTGAATAGGCCTTACATCATTGCACACAATCTTCGATATAATTGGTGAAATTTTGCATTATTTCGCTTCCCTGAGATAAATTACGCAATAGTCTCTCTCTCTCTCTCTCTCTCTCTCTCTCTCTCTCTCTCTCTCTCTCTCTCTCTCGCTGTGGTGTGGTGCAGACTTTACTTTTAAGGTTTACGAAATGAGCAACAAGGAAAATTAAATATTTCTTCAGAGGATCAACGAAGGATGGTAATAATTTTGAGTCAAGATCCACGAAAAAATATATAAAAAAGTGTGAGATACAGCACTAAAAAATAAGTGAGGGTAGTAGAATATAAGTAACCATTTAAGTGACTATCGTAAAATATAAGTAAGCAATTAATTAACGATCGTAGAATCTAAGTAAACATTTAAGTGACGATCGTAGAATTTAAGTAAACATTTAAGTGAGGATAGTATGGTATAAGTAAATATATAAGTGAAGATCGTAGAATGTAAGTGAGATTTTAAGTGGCGAATGTAGAATGTAAGTATTTATTTAAGTATCGTAAAATCTTAAGTCTTAATACAAAACCGAATTTCGAAAAAAAAGTAAAAATCTTAGAAAATTTTCCGTGTAGAACCATAATTGTATTCGTTGCCATGATCGTGTGGGTGAACTAACGTCTGTGTGGGTGTCTGTAAACATTTCCTTCCATAACTCCTGAACAAATAAAGATACTGGTATAAAACTTCTCACACATATATACCAATACCTGATGAAAATACCATACAAATTTCAAATCTCTAGGTCAAAGGTCAAAGTCACAATTAAGGATCAAAGTTATAAGATTTTTTTCGTAGGGTAGGAGAGGCCACAGCGTTCAAAGTACCTCGGTAATCTCCTCTCCTATGCAAATTCTTATGTTTGTGTTCTCATAATTACTCGTAAAAGTTTCCTGCCGACTTCTCCCCTTCCAACACGAGGGAATATCTTGGCATCCATTGTCATTAAACTTCACTTTAACTTAGGGAGTTTTCACCTCATCTTAATTCAACACGGTGGTATTAAGTTAATGGAGAGTCATTATACGTGGGGGTTATTATCACACTTCCTTGGTTTAGCACACTGGTATAGCTCTTCCTATTAGCATAATGAACTAGATTTTGGCTAACCCTTCCTCTGTGTGTGTGTGTGTGTGTGTGTGTGCCAGACCACTAAAAGAGTTCCATCATCTCTACCCTAATAAATTCACCCCACCGCCCACGTATATCATGTTGGCTAATTCACCACCAATCCCATGATGTGGCAAGTTAGAATCCAGTGGGAGGGCGAGGGATTGACTGAGATCCACTTGGGATAACGTGGGGGGATTCGTCTTGTTGGAGCTGCTAACAAAGGGGTGTGTGATCCCTTCTCACTTACGGATTTGTGAGTTTCGATCCTGTGTTGATTCCCCGCCTACGTGCCGACCTGTCTGACTCACCTGTTCGGATTGTGAGGGTGTTGTGGTGATTGATGCTGTGTGACTATCTGAGTGCTCTTCTTTTTTTGCACAGGTGAGTGGGTTTTATTTTTTTTTGCATATGATGTTTTTATTGAGATTTTTTTTATGCTATTATGTAATGATTTATTTGTAAGTTTTTATTTTTCGTAATAGTTTTCATTATTGACTTACTATTTCACTTACTATTATTATCATTATTATCATTATTATTATTATTATTATTATTATTATAAATTGACCCAGCTCTGATTCTCGTCATGAACATAATTTTACTGAGAAACTTGATCAGATTTAAACCATCATGTCATTTCCCCTTCCTGGTTGACCTCCTCCTTCCGCCTTACACTGTGTAATGTCTTAACTATTGTGTCTCAGTATGAGGATGTGTCAACTAATGTTATTTCTGATATTGTCTAATTTATGTTTTCTTGTTCTTGTTCTTCTTCTTCTTTCTGTTTTGTTCTTCTTCTTCTTCCTGAATTATTCTGCTCCTCTTCCTCGTCTTCCTGTCTTCTTCTTCTTCTTCCATTTCTTATTACTATTATTCCTGTGTTCTTCATCCCTGTTCTTCTTCCTCCTGTCTTATTCTCCTCCTCGTCGTCCTCTTCCTCATTCTCCTATTTCTTCTCCTTCTCCTTCTCGTCCTCCTTCTCCTCCATCTCTTTCTCCTCCACTCTTCTTTCCTCCCCATTATCCCACTCCTACACACACCCCTCCTTATCCCACGTTTCTCATTCTTCCAACCTCCTTTATTCTCGCCTGCACTCAATTATTCAACGCACCTCCAGGCCTCCAGGATCAATTAGGCCAATCCATTAGGCAGGTGTATCGTTCCAACACCTCACTCTATCGTAGATCCGCCTCTCTTGCATAATTACTGTACTTGAGTGTGGAGTAATTGTATTTAACGAGGATTTGGAGTGGATGGATAGATGATAGATGGATAGACAGATAGACAGACGGATGATGGGGCAGAGGGTGGAAGCTTGATCTTGGTAGGTCACGAGTGGGTATGCTAATGACCTGTATTAGGGATAAGATTATTCTAAGTGAGTTTATTTATTTTTTTTAGTTCGTGTGATGTTTTTTTTTGCTGCAGGAACAATTTTTTTTATTATATATTTATTTTTTTACCTCACTCATGGCTGGTGTTAGGTATAGGTGAGAGTTAAGGTAGGGTGCAGTGAGTTATTTATTTTGTTTTATAATTCAGTGTTATATTAAGGTTATTGAGAGATTCATATAGTTTAATTAATTTTTTTTTATGATTACAAGGTAGCACAAGAGGTGGATGTGTTAAGCTAGACTGATATTATTTAAGTTTTGGTGTTAAAATTGAAGGTAGATTCTATTAACTTCCAAGGCCTTTCATAACAGTTCAAGTACATAATTATACCAATATGACCTGTGATAATAGAGCTGTGACCTATGACCTACTGAACCCACTATGACCAGTGATAATACAGCTGTGACCTATGACCTCCTGACCTCATTATGACCAGTGATAATACAGCTGTGACCTATGACCTACTGACCTACTTTATCCACCATGACCAGTGATGACCCAGGATGATAAAAGACGACGATGAATTAAAAGATAAATTAAAACACATGGAACAAACTTTTCAATAATGGACGCTGGGAACGACTGCCATTCATCTTCTTATTCTTGTCTCCAATTGTGTCTTGAACTATGCTCGTCCCACACGCTTAGGTTAGATGTATGTTGCGATCAATCCTTTCTTTGTGGCCGGTGTTGTGAGTGGCGGGTCGTGGTTGGGGTAGGGGGTGGTCGTGGTTAGGGTAAGGTGAGGTGGTCGTGGTTGGGGTAGGGGGTGGTCGTGGTTGGGGTAGGGGGTGGTCGTGGTTGGGGTAGGGGGTGGTCGTGGTTAGGGTAGGGGGTGGTCGTGGTTAGGGTAGTGAGAGGATCTTGACTGGCATTTATAGACGTAGTTGAGGGTAGTGGGGATTGGTCGTAGTTAGGATTACTGGAGAACGTAGTTAGAATCATATAGATCATTACTGGAATGATAATATACATGTAACCATATAAACTAATAATTTACAAAACAAAAATTGATAACTACTATCTTCTACTGCCTCAACCACCACGCATGCGCAGTCAAATTTCCACTGTACGTAACTTGACCCACTTCCCATTCTCTATAACGAAGGAGACGCAGTTCAAAGACGTTGTCCTAAGCGATAAAACGTCTGCATTCGATTCTATCTTATCATTATTGTTTTCTCCTAATGGGTGTTTAGCCTTGGTCGTAAGTCACGTTTGATGTAGAAATTTATAGATAAGTTATGCTTGTTTGCTTGTGGGGTCGAATTTATTTTTAGTATGCAGATTTTTTTTTAATGTTTTATATTTTTTTCAGTATTTCATAATGTTGTTTTATCCGTATGTAACTTTTTATTTACTATCTAAACCATCGTTCTCAAAGGGTTAAATCATCGTGTGTGTATGTGTGTGTGTATAAAGGGTTGAATTGTCGTTTTTGTAAATAATTCAACCTTCTTGTATAAAGGATTAAACCAGGATTAAACCAAAATCCCCCCCCCCCGAAAAAAAAGATTAAACCAACATTCTCAAAGAGGTTTAAAAAGGAAATAGCCACGTTTTACACTTTCGCTTAACCTTCTTAACGATAAAACTCGCATTGGATAAAAAAAAATTGCAATCTCTAAAGTGTTCTTCTGAGCCCGGCAAGAATTTTAAAAAGGGGAACTTCAATGTGGCCAGAAACGCAAAATTCCCCTCTCCCCCCTCTCCCCTCCCACCCTCCCCCTCCCCCCCCCTCTCCCCCCCCCTCTCCCCCCCCCTCTCCCCTCCCTTCAAGATCCCGCCTTTAGCACAGTGGGGAAAATAACCGTGAAATGCAAAAGAAGAGGCAAAAATAGCCCCCGACTAATAGGTTTACAGAAATTCGTATGCAAAATGCCACGAAGCGAAGGAATGGCATTTGACTCCCACCCCACCCTACCCCCCCCCCCCTCTCTCCTTCCCCTCCTCTTCCCCTCCCCCCTCCACCCCCCCCTCCACCCCCACAGTGTAGACGGGCCCAAGCTAGCGTGGTAAGATTGGTCTCTCCTCCTCGTCTTGGCATTTTGATTTTTAGTCCCTAAATCTGGCCTTCCATCAGCAGGCAACACAGTCAGCGAAAATCCCTAGAAATCTGTAAAATTGGACCTACAGTATACGAGGTCGGAATCCCCTGCTGGAGGATGAAATAATGCTCCACAATACTCATGGTTGACCGTCGTGGGGTTTTTGAACTGGGATTTTCGTCCTTAGGAGCCTAGGGAGGATTGGACGGTCTTGCCCCCGGGAAAATAAAATGTCATTTCAAGGATGTATCAGGAACACGCCATTAGGATCCTGGAGGATTTCTCGTGATGGAGGATAACCGGCTGATGTCTCCTGTATTGTTGAGGAAAATAAGATATTTTTTCCCTAGCGTGTAGTACTGTACCTGGTAATTAATGCTTTATTCTTTTTTCTTTTTTTCAGGTTTTTAATTAATTTGAAGAGAAGTAAATTAATTCATTGTTTTATGTTTTTAGTAGTAGTATTTTATTAGATATATGTATTACCATTCACCACCCCCAACTACAACCCAACAACCACCCCACCACTACCACCACCATCACCCCTTCCACTATCTCCCCTCACCACCACACCCCCCCATCACCACCACCCAACCACCACCACCCACCACCACCACCCACCATCCCCACCATCTCCACCCCCACCACCACCCACCATCCCCACCCCCACCACCACCCACCATCCCCACCCCCACCACCACCCAACCACCCCCACTACCACCCAACCACCACCACCCCCACTACCACCCCAACCACCACCACCCACACCACCAACTGGTTCACCAACTCTTGAATATCTTGGTTAAAACTGATGACTGTCCCACAGATAAGAGGAACCTATGCAAATAACCTGAGCGAGTCAATATAACTTGGAGATGTATCCGGCTTTAGTGGGTCAGTCATATCCTGGAGATATATCCGGCTCTAGAATTGATCACTATAATAGGAGTATATCTGGCGCCGGAATGGTCACTATAACGGGTACATCTGGCGCCGGAATGGTCACTATAACGGGTACATCTGGCACCGGAATGGTCACTATAACGGGTACATCTGGCGCCGGAATGGTCACTATAACGGGTACATCTGGCACCGGAATGGTCACTATAACGGGTACATCTGGCGCCGGAATGGTCACGATAACAGGTATATATGGCTCTAAAATTGGTCACTATCAGTCATTATCATCGTCATTATACTCAGTTATTATAATTTACAATGACACTATGATCAGTCTTCAGGGATAGAGAGAGAGAGAGAGAGAGAGAGAGAGAGAGAAAGAGAAAGAGAGAGAGAGAGAGAGAGAGAGATTAACACACTCAGGCCCCTCTGTGTCGTGAGGTCCTTGAGCATCTCTGTACAAACACTCCTGCGTCGTGGTGTTGACTCGGCGCCACCACAAAGCAGTACCTTAATGACGCTGTTTGTGGTAGGGGGTGTTGTTATCCTCTGCCTCTTAATTATCTCTTGAAGCAGCAGTAATGACAAGATGATCAGATTACCACACACACACACACACACACACACACACACACACACACACACACACACACACACACACAATTACCAATGTTTTTCCTTCACTTGTCAAACATACTTTATCTTTCTAATAAGTGTACAGATTAACTCAATATTTATCGTCTTTTTTTTTCATTTATTATCGTCAGAATATATCTCTTTGTGAACTGTTATTATGTGAAGTTAATTTTTGGTTAATAGACGTGGATGAAAACATAAGTTGATTAAGGTGATTGAAGTGCTTGAAGTGATTGAGGTGATTGAGGAAATAAGCACACTCGACCTTGGCCTATATGTTGGGTTCTCGAGTCCCTGGATTTAAAGTGCTTAGAGGTTCTAGGGGAAATGCGGTACAGGGGGGTAGGGAGGTTCTAGGAGCAGGGAAGTTCTGTGAGCAGGGAATTTCCATACCATACACCACATCAACTAGCATAAATATATCCAGGGACAGATTTTAACATATAAGAGAGAATCAATTGGACTAACAGAGGGCAAGAGAGGGAGGAGTTAGTCTGAGAGGTTCTGTGGGGATTGAAAAATTTGAAAGTTGAATACCAATAATATAGGAGCTGGGTCTTGGGTATTCAGCAAACGGAACTCGAATTGTGAAATATGGATGGACTAAGAATGGAGAGGTCGGGGTAGTGTAAATAGTTAAGGTCGAAGTAACGGAAGGAATGGTTGGAATGGGAATGGGAATGATAAAAGGAATGTTTGGGTGAGATGAGAATAACTAGTGAAATGGTTGGATGGAATGGAAATAACAGTATGAATTGATGGGATAGGATTAATATTAGTAATGGATGGGATAGGAATTACAGCAGGAATGATTGGAATGGGAATGATAACAGGAATGGACAGTATATACACATCGGATATGAATTGTATAACTGGAATTATTGTTTTTATAGAAAGGAAAGTGAAATGGGATTACATATGAAACATCGGGTGAAAGTGAGTGGAGGCGAGTGGTGAAAGCGAGTGGTGAAAGCGAGTGGTGAAAGCGAGTGGTAAAAGTGAGTGGTGAAAGTGAGTGGTGAAAGTGAGTGAAAGTAGGCAAAAATCTTACAGAGTGTACCATTGTATCTCGGTGTGAGTGTTAAAACTTACGCCATTATATTTCAGTGACGCATCCGGAACACGAGGGTCTAGTGAGGTGACTGTGCTGAAGGGTGGGGGTGAGAGGGGTGAGGAGGGGTAGGTGGGGGTGAGGAGGGGTGAGGAGGGGTAGGTGGGGGTGAGGAGGTGTAGGTGAGGGTGCGGAGGGGTAGGTGGGGTGAGGGTTAGGAGGGCTGGGTGGGGGTGAGAGTGAGGAGATGAGGGTGAGTAGGGGTAGGTGAGAGATAAGAAGGTGTAAGTGAGGGTGAGAATGGGTGGGTGTGTGTGGTAACAAGTTCTCCATTATCTTCTTCTCTCTCTCTGATTTTGATTCGCTTCCTTCAAATCTTGTTTTTTTTTATAATTTATTGATTTGTTTTTAAGCTTAGGGTTATGACTGGTGTTTGTTAGGGGTCAATCGCAAGGTCAAAGGTCACTTACTTTGGCTACGTCATCAGGCAAAATAACAACAAGCAAAGTAATAACAAAATAACAAAGACAAATTCACACACAGACACAACACAGATTCCCCCCAAAAAATAACTAAAATCCAATAAGAAAGTGAGAACGGCTGTGAACTCCTCCCTCCCCCACACCCACCACACCACCACACACCCCACACCACCACATCCCCCACTACACACCCCCACACCCCACACACTTCCCCACCACCACATCCCCCACTACACACCCCCCACACCCCACACCCACCACACCCCCCCCCCCACACCCCCTAGAGGCTGTGTGGTCTCAGGTGGAAAGCCAACACCAGATTGCTTTTGCCACATGTTTGCTGAGCTGCTTGACCTTCTGCTGTAGCCCTCATACCTCCGTCACAAGCCTTACCTCCTGCCCTGAGTGTGTGTGTGTATGTGGGGGTGGGGGGGGAGAGGTTTTGGGTGTGTGTATAAGGGTGGGTGTGGGTTGGGTGTGGGTTGGTGGGGTGTGCTGTGAGTGGGTGGGTGGGTGATGTGGATTAGATGGATGTGGAGGGTAGTGTATGTGTGTGTGTGTGTGGTTAGGTTAGGTTGAAGCTTCAGTGTATTTTAAATTAAGCCAATACACACCTCAGTACCAGGTAACATACACAGATCACCACTACGTATAAACAAACTCCTTTTATCATATTAAAAATTAAATTGCCTACCACTCTGTCTCCTTTACTAATAAGCACTAGAGAAGACCGTCCACTTACGACAGGTAAAGTAAACAAAATCACCTGCACTTGAACCTTTCCTGGGTAATGAATCTTAGCGGTAGTTGCAGTTTGTTTCGTTCACCTTCACCCGTTTGTGTTCTGAATTCATAACTAATTTAATGATCAACACGTGGTATCTTTATGACCATTTACGTAACATTATGATTATTTCTCCCCTTGTCTTATTTTTGAGATAATTTACAATAAGAAGATATTAGTCTTTTCAGTTCCATATCTCTCGTGTTTAATACCGGTACTAAGTAAGTTCCATTCAGCACCTGGTAGTTCTTCAAAGGATGGGGATATTCTTGTTAGTTTACCTGGCCGGGGAATTCCCTTGTTAGTTTACCTGGCCGGGGAATTCCCTTGTTAGTTTACCTGGCCAGGGAATTCCCTTGTTAGTTTACCTGGCCGGGGAATTCCCTTGTTAGTTTACCTGGCCGGGGAATTCCCTTGTTAGTTTACCTGGCCGGGGAATTCCCTTGTTAGTTTACCTGGCCGGGGAATTCCCTTGTTAGTTTACCTGGCCGGGGAATTCCCTTGTTAGTTTACCTGGCCGGGGAATTCCCTTGTTAGTTTACCTGGCCGGGGAATTCCCTTGTTAGTTTACCTGGCCGGGGAATTCCCTTGTTAACCTAATTGTGAATGTTTTGTCGCAGTTTAAGGAAGGGATGACGAGGTAATTGGGGGAAGAAAGATAATACAAGGAGGAAGAGAGGAGTAGTAGCAGAAGGAGGAATAGATGGAGGAAGAAAAAGAAGAAGAGATTCAGGTAGGAGGAGGAAGAGGGGGAGGAAGAGAAAGAAGAAAAAACTCAGGTAGGAGGAGGAATAGAAAGAAGACACTCAGGAAGAGGAGGAGGAGGAAGAAGACACTCGGGTAGGAGGAGGAAGAAGAAGGACACCAAAGTATTGAAAACTCTGGCAGGAAATTGAGTTCCATCGAGACGAGAAAAATTTAAAAAAGTGTTGTTGTTGCCTCAAGTTTCTTCATATACACTTTAGGGGACCGAGCACTTATCTCTTCCCTACACCTAACCTAACCTAACCTAACCTAACCTAACCACCATCTCACCTACACCGTGTCATTATCACTAGCGGAGTATTAAATTCCTCCATTACCATATCCAAGCAACGATCAGCGACTCGTGTCAAATTAGTGATGTCTTAGACGGGAAGTATGTGTGGGCGACCTGTGGTAGTGGTGGTGTGGTAGTGGTGGTGTGGTGGTGTGGTAGTAGTGGTGTGGTGGTGGTGGTGGTGTGGTGGTGGTGGTGGGTGGTGGTGGTGTGGTGGTGTGGTGGTAGTGGTGGTGGGTGGTGGTGTGGTGGTGTGGTGGTGTGGTAGTAGTGGTGTGGTGGTGGTGGTGTGGTGGTGGTGGTGGTGTGGTGGTGGTGGTGGTGGTGTGGTGGTAGTGGTGTGGTGGTGGTGGTGTGGTGGTGTGGTGGTAGTGGTGGTGTGGTGATGGTGGTGTGGTGGTGTGGTGGTGGTGGTGTGGTGGTGGTGGTGGTGGTGGTGGTGTGGTGGTGTGGTGGTAGTGGTGTGGTGGTGGTGGTGTGGTGGTGGTGGTGGTGGTGTGGTGGTAGTAGTAGGGGTGTGGTGGTGGTAAGTTTATGATTTCACAACTCACTAATCTATCACTGAGGTGGTCGAATTCTTCCCCCAACACTAAGAACAAAATATTAGTGATACTTAAATGTCTCAGAAATACACAGGTAGAGTTTATTTACCTGTGGTCACGTCGTATTAACAGCACCTTGGCTAAAACGATCAACTGATTAGACACTTTTCTTTCCTAGTTTATATTATTTACGAGTTATGATAAAAGTTGTATTGTAATGTATGTGTTATATTGTTTATGTTACTTGGATTTAATGTTGTAGTTTGTGTTTTCATTTTTTAGGATTATTATTATCATCTGTTTTCTTGTTTCTTACAGGTATGGCGTGAGAGAGTGAGAGAGAGATTGAGAGAGAGTGAACTGCTAGGTAAGTAGATTCTGCTACCATACTGAGTGTTACCTGTCGGGGACGTAGACAGGGGGAAATGACAAGGTGAATTTCTCCTGACGAAGTAGATGTAGAAGAGGTAGGCAAGGATAACGTGTGATATAAGAGAAATCCAAAGTAAAAAAAAGAAAATAATGGAGGGATAATGAAAATTGTCAAAACTGAATTATTTATGGGCAGTTTAATTATCATGTAGAGAGAGAGAGAGAGAGAGAGAGAGAGAGAGAGAGAGAGAGAGAGAGAGAGAGAGAAGAATATTGTAACTATAAAGAAAATAAAATAAGGAAAAAACAAACAATAACCAAAGAATTCTATACAAGATCACCAAAAACGAGGATTTGGATTTTATATGTATTTTCCAATCTAGAAAACTCTCGGGCACTAAAATCCTTCCACAGATCCTTATTTTCCTAATGGTATCCTACGAGTTTCCTCCCTCCCCCAAGTGAATTCTTTCCTGTACACAGAATATAAAAGAAAACTTTACCTCTTTGTTTTGTCTAAGGGAGGTGGAACAGTTGCCAATGAGAACAAAACCCTTCCTTCCTTCCTTCCTTCCTTCCTTCCTTCCTTCCTTCCTTCCTTCCTACAAGCCACTCCCTCGCCTGCTGGGTGGAAACAGTGACGGATACCCTACCTACCGATGTGTTTGATTGAGTTACCCCGTGAGAGACAACATAGGTATGGAGGGGAAACTAAATAAAACTGAAAGGTATCAGTCGCCTCGTGTTTTTTGGAGGGGGGTCGACCACAGCTAGTAGGGTTAAGGAAGTAATTTGTAAGCTAGTGTGGTGCTTCTCTCACCCTATACAAGCGCCTCCCTCTTCCCTCCCAACACCTAATGCATATTCAGTCTCCAAGGGAAGAGGCGCCCCAAAGCCCAGCCATACTTCAGAGAATCGCCTTCAATTTCACCCCAACTTGGAGATATCTTTTCGTGGGGATATTTTTTTGTTTTCCTCTTTTTTTCTGGTTCATATACTTGTGTCTGTGTAGGTCTAGCAGGGGTTTTACTTTTCAGACAGAGAGACAGACAAGCATACAGACAGACAAGCAGACAGATAAACAGACAGACAGACAGACACATGGGGAGAACTACCGACAGACATACAGACCAATATTCCTAACATGACTCTAAAGGTACTTAAACAGGTGTGTGTCTGTAACTGTATGGCGTTAATGTAACCAATTTTAATGGTGTGTGTATGTGTGTGTGTGTGTGTGTGTGTGTGTGTGTGTGTGTGTGTGTGTGTGTGTGTGTGTGTGTGTGTGTGTGTGTGTGTGTGTCTTAAACGACGCCATTGTATATGTTGAGAGTAGCAGAGACGTGTGTTGAGATCCTGTTTGAATGCTCTCTCTCTCTCTCTCTCTCTCTCTCTCTCTCTCTCTCTCTCTCTCTCTCTCTCTCTCTCTCTCTCTCTCTCTCCTGCCCTGGTCTAATATATTCCACTTGCCCGGGAGTCTATTTTTAATTTACTGTCTCCTTTCTTCATTTAGGATTAAGTTTTATTCTCTCAGATTTTTTCTTTCTCTCGTTATTCTTTTCCCTGGGGTAATTATCCCGTTCGTTCGCTTGTTAATGTCTCCTCTGTCTGTCCGTCAGTCCGTCTGTTTGTATGTAACTGCACCCCTGACTGTCCGTATGTAATCTCTGTAACCTCTTATGTGTATACCTGTAACCTCTGATGTGTATACCTGTAACCTCTGATGTGTATACCTGTAACCTCTGATGTGTATACCTGTCTCTGGCGTGTTTCATCATGTTTGTAACTGAGTGAGATACAGGGAGGAGGAGTGAGGTAGAGGGAGGGGTGAGGTAGAGGGAGGAGGAGTGAGGTACAGGGAGGAGGAGTGAGGTAGAGGGAGGGGTGAGGTAGAGGGAGGAGGAGTGAGGTACAGGGAGGAGGAGTGAGGTACAGGGGGGAGGAGTGAGGTAGAGGGAGGAGTGAGGTAGAGGGAGGAGGAGTGAGGTAGAGGGAGGAGGAGTGAGGTAGAGGAGGAGGAGTGAGGTAGAGGGAGGAGGAGTGAGGTACAGGGAGGAGGAGTGAGGTACAGGGAGGAGGAGTGAGGTAGAGGGGGGAGGAGTGAGGTAGAGGGAGGAGGAGTGAGGTACAGGGAGGAGGAGTGAGGTACAGGGAGGAGGAGTGAGGTAGAGAGAGGGGTGAGGTAGAGGGAGGAGGAGTGAGGTACAGGGAGGAGGAGTGAGGTAGAGAGAGGGGTGAGGTAGAGGGAGGAGGAGTGAGGTAGAGGGAGGAGGAGTGAGGTAGAGGGAGGAGGAGTGAGGTACAGGGAGGAGGAGTGAGGTAGAGGGAGGGGTGAGGTAGAGGGAGGAGGAGTGAGGTAGAGGGAGGAGGAGTGAGGTACAGGGAGGAGGAGTGAGGTAGAGAGAGGGGTGAGGTAGAGGGAGGAGGAGTGAGGTAGAGGGAGGAGGAGTGAGGTACAGGGGGGAGGAGTGAGGTAGAGGGAGGAGGAGTGAGGTAGAGGGGAGGAGTGAGGTACAGGGGGGAGGAGTGAGGTACAGGGAGGAGGAGTGAGGTAGAGGGAGGAGGAGTGAGGTAGAGGGAGGAGGAGTGAGGTACAGGGAGGAGGAGTGAGGTAGAGGGAGGAGGAGTGAGGTAGAGGGAGGAGGAGTGAGGTACAGGGGGGAGGAGTGAGGTAGAGGGAGGAGGAGTGAGGTAGAGGGAGGAGGAGTGAGGTACAGGGGGGAGGAGTGAGGTAGAGGGAGGAGGAGTGAGGTAGAGGGAGGAGGAGTGAGGTACAGGGGGGAGGAGTGAGGTAGAGGGAGGAGGAGTGAGGTAGAGGGAGGAGGAGTGAGGTAGAGGGAGGAGGAGTGAGGTACAGGGGGGAGGAGTGAGGTAGAGAGAGGGGAGTGAGGTAGAGGGAGGAGGAGTGAGGTAGAGGGAGGAGGAGTGAGGTACAGGGAGGAGGAGTGAGGTAGAGGGAGGAGGAGTGAGGTAGAGGGAGGAGGAGTGAGGTACAGGGGGGAGGAGTGAGGTAGAGGGAGGAGGAGTGAGGTAGAGGGAGGAGGAGTGAGGTAGAGGGAGGAGGAGTGAGGTACAGGGGGGAGGAGTGAGGAGGAGTGAGGTACAGGGAGGAGGAGTGAGGTAGAGAGAGGGGTGAGGTAGAGGGAGGAGGAGTGAGGTAGAGGGAGGAGGAGTGAGGTAGAGGGAGGAGGAGTGAGGTAGAGAGAGGGGTGAGGTAGAGGGAGGAGGAGTGAGGTAGAGGGAGGAGGAGTGAGGTAGAGAGAGGTAGAGGGAGGAGGAGTGAGGTAGAGGGAGGAGGAGTGAGGTAGAGGGAGGAGGAGTGAGGAGGAGTGAGGTACAGGGAGGAGGAGTGAGGTACAGGGAGGAGGAGTGAGGAGGAGTGAGGTAGAGGGAGGAGGAGTGAGGAGGAGTGAGGTACAGGGAGGAGGAGGAAGGTATATGATGTGTCCTTTTGATGGCACTCTGATATGAATCCATCTCCTGGTATCGTATTTATCCACGTGACTTGATCCACTTTGTAGGTGGATCTGAGGGGGGAGGGGGGGTATGTATTGGTGCCTGTGTTGTGGGGTTGTGTGAGGAAGGGAGGGAAAGAGAGGAGAATGGAATGGAAGGAAGGAGAGAGGGAAAAGGAAGGATGGAAGGGGAGAGGATGAAACGGAGGGAAGGAAAGAGGTAGTGAAGGAAGGAGAGAGAAAAAGGGAAGAAGGAAAAAGAGTGGGGAAAAGTGAGGGAGGGAAGAAGAGAGGGAAAATGAGGGAGACTTTAATAAGGTAGATTACATGCAGGCAACTTATCCCTCTACCCATATATTGACCTTTGATCTTTGACCTATGTCTCTGATATTGAACGAAAGGAAACAACAATTACAGAACGAAACACTATATACTTTAGATAAAACTCGGTCCATGTCTGTTCACGCCACTGCATATGACCTTCCGATGACCTTTGACCTTATCTGTAGGTGGTGCGTGGAGTAATGTGGTCAGGAGTAAACTGGCCACTAGAGAGAGAGACTGGAAAAAAAATCTTGTTGAACTATGGTATTGATTGGATAACAACTGTAGATGTCTCCCACCAACCACCATTCTACACCCTAGTTACCACCATTCAGCATCATCTACCACCTTCAATCACCATCTACATCCTCAATCACCACCCACCATCACCATCGCCACGGGCACCACCATCAGTCACCACCCATCACTACCATTTCACCTCCTGACTGACGCTGCAGAAGGCGTTGCCGTCTCTCGTGTCCGAAGATGTTTTATGATGGTAAGTCTCTCAGAATGGCTTCATAATCCTCTGTACCTCACGTGGCTGACCTCCTGAGGGCGTCGTGAAATTTGGGAGTCGAAGAACGTGTTGAGTGTCGGAGGAGGAGGCAAGGAGGAAGAGAAAGAGGAGGAGGAGGCAGGGTGGAAGAGGAAGAGGAGGAAGAGCAGGCAGGGATGAGTGGGAAGGGGGGATGTCAACTGCAAAGAATGTAAGAAGGAGGAGGAGGAGCAGGAGGAGAGGGTGGTGGGAAGGGGTGTTTTCATCTCCCAGGTTTGTGAAAAGGAGAAGAAGGAGGAGGAGAGGTGAGGAGAAGGAAGCAGGAAGCAGGAGGAAGGAAGAGAGCGAGTGTTGTCAATCGGAGGAGTGTCAGCACCAATCAGTTTATCGTCATTGGTGTTTTAGGGAGAGTCCAATATACAATGTACTCGGGTATACAGTGCATTTAATCTCTGCAATGTACTCTTAAGTTTTCGTGATGTACTCAGTTCCTGGAGTGTACCTAGCATCGTTCACCTGATGCTGTTTATTATTCAGAGCTTAATACATTACCTCTGAATAATAAGACTCTATCATGCTCTTAAAACTACATTAATCTCTGTTATCGTAAACTTACATCCAGCACACAGGCTCTCACCCATCTCGTGCTCCCCAGGTAAGTTATTTATGCATTAATCCATCGCAAATACCTGGTGCATTACCTTAGCGAGCGCGCGGGACTTACCTCATATTCATTACCGTTAATGAGCTGCTCGTATGCTACTCATGGTAGCTTACCATTACCTCTGTGACCGGTCTGTGTGGAGGGTCATGTGTTGTTGCTGCTGCTGCGCTCTCTCTCTCTCTCTCTCTCTCTCTCTCTCTCTCTCTCTCTCTCTCTCTCTCTCTCTCTCTCTCTCTCTCTCCGTGCTTGTGTTTGACTAAATTCATGACCGTATGTCTGTGCCAACAAGTGTACATTGTTTCATTTATCTATCATCGTCTTCGTCTCTCAGTTGTGCCCACACACCCCACACTCACTACCCACACACCCCACACTATCCACACACCCCACAAACTACCCACACACACCCCACATACTACCCACACTACCCACACACTCCACACAAGTGAACCATGAAGCAAGGTCCCCACGAGATATCTTGCTAGACGCGGCGGTCGACCAGATGACAAGTGTGAGTGATCGAGAGATGATGGCCATGAAGTTGATGGCCGGCCAAGACGATATCCATGAGGTTGATGGCCAGCCGATATGATGGCCATGAGGTTGATAGCCAGCTGAAATATTGGCCAGCTGAGGTGATGGCCATGAGGTCGCTGGGTGGTCAAGGCACTGTGTTGTTGGTCGAGGAGTGTATTTGAGGGAGGAGCGGTCTAGATGAGTTACTCCAGGAATGTCGCGGAAGTTCCCTTTGGGTTACAGAAGACTCGAGTTTGTCGGGCAGTTTGATGTGCGGCGTAATATCCCCTCGGCCACCAGCAATAACACTGTTCAGGAGCCTGGAAGAATTCCTTGAAATACTGCCCTGTCCTTTCTTCCCTCCGCCCTTCTTTCCCCTCCTTCCACTACTTCCCTTCGTGCTACTGCGAGAGGGCAGCGGTGACAGCACCCAGTCACCACGGGAAATTGGGGCACGGGTGATTGAATCTAGGAGAGGAGATAAGGGGGCAGTAGACGACACCCTGAGGAAAGATAATAGACCCAGGCAGAGGATATTGAGAGAGAGGGAAGGAGAAGATAGCGATAGGGACAGGCAATAAGGACTGGAGATACAGAACAGGGGAGTTACACGTTGACTCTGACCACCAACGCTGGGCCAGACTTAGTGAAAATCCATTACCGGACACAAAAGCTTGAGATAAGGACGAACCTCTGCCTGGCCATGTGTCATGAGACCTGAAGGAAGAGAGGGTAAAGGAGAGCGATGGACCAGATATGAGAGAGTGTGAGTTTGATGGATCTATGTAGGAGTTCGCTGCCTTATCTAGACACTGAAATACCTCCTGTGTAAATTTCAGGCGAGGGAGATGTAGGTCGCCAGGGGGAAAAACTCAAGCTTGATAAATTGTAATGTTAAAAGAAGTATAGATAAGAAATAACATTTATTTATACTTAACATCTAACTTACTGATTTATTTATAAGTCGTATTTATTTTAGCGTTACTTAAGAGTATTAATCTTACTGAAAAATTATACAAGAATATTAACAATTCCAATGGTTAGGTTAGGTTAAGTTAGGTTGAGTTAAATTAGCGTTAGGGTTGTTAATCCACGGCTGAAATACGCTGGGGTGTCTAATCTTCAGGTGGTTGAGTTTCCTTTGTTTAAATCGTCTTTATATGTTTACAGAATAATACACAAATTCACTTGACTGTTATGGTAGGTCGGTGATAGTGTGGTAGGTCAGTGATACAGTGTGGTAGGTCGGTGATACAGTGTGGTAGGTCGATGATACAGTGTGGTAGGTCGGTGATAGTGTGGTAGGTCGGTGATACAGTGTGGTAGGTCAGTGATACAGTGTGGTAGGTCAGTGATACAGTGTGGTAGGTCGGTGATACAGTGTGGTAGGTCGATGACAGTGTGGTAGGTCGGTGATACAGTGTGGTAGGTCGGTGATACAGTGTGGTAGGTCAGTGATACAGTGTGGTAGGTCGGTGATACAGTGTGGTAGGTCGGTGATACAGTGTGGTAGGTCGGTGATACAGTGTGGTAGGTCAGTGATACAGTGTGGTAGGTCGATGATAGTGTGGTAGGTCGGTGATACAGTGTGGTAGGTCAGTGATACAGTGTGGTAGGTCAGTGATACAGTGTGGTAGGTCAATACTAGTGTGGTAGGTCAGCGATACAGTGTGGTAAGTCGATGATAGTGTGGTAGGTCGGTGATACAGTGTGGTAGGTCGGTGATACAGTGTGGTAGGTCAGTGATACAGTGTGGTAGGTCAGTGATACAGTGTGGTAGGTCGATGATAGTGTGGTAGGTCGGTGATACAGTGTGGTAGGTCAGTGATACAGTGTGGTAGGTCAGTGATACAGTGTGGTAGGTCGGTGATACAGTGTGGTAGGTCAGTGATACAGTGTGGTTGGTCAGTGATACAGTGTGGTAGGTCGATGATAGTGTGGTAGGTCGGTGATACAGTGTGGTAGGTCGATGATAGTGTGGTAGGTCGGTGAGACAGTGTGGTAGGTCAGTGATACAGTGTGGTAGGTCAGTGATACAGTGTGGTCGGTCGGTGATACAGTGTGGTAGGTCAGTGATGCAGTGTGGTAGGTCAGTGATACAGTGTGGTAGGTCAGTGATACAGTGTGGTAGGTCAGTGATGCAGTGTGGTAGGTCGATGATAGTGTGGTAGGTCGGTGATACAGTGTGGTAGGTCAGTGATGCAGTGTGGTAGGTCGATGATAGTGTGGAAGGTCGATGATAGTGTGGTAGGTCAGTGATACAGTGTGGTAGGTCAGTGATACAGTGTGGTAGGTCAGTGATACAGTGTGGTAGGTCGATGATAGTGTGGTAGGTCAGTGATACAGTGTGGTAGGTCGATGATAGTGTGGTAGGTCAGTGATACAGTGTGGTAGGTCAGTGATACAGTGTGGTAGGTCAGTGATACAGTGTGGTAGGTCGGTGATACAGTGTGGTAGGTCAGTGATACAGTGTGGTAGGTCGGTGATACAGTGTGGTAGGTCAGTGATACAGTGTGGTAGGTCGGTGATACAGTGTGGTAGGGTAGTGGAGAGTGTGGTAGGTCGGTGATACAGTGTGGTAGGTCAGTGATACAGTGTGGTAGGTCGGTGATACAGTGTGGTAGGTCAGTGATACAGTGTGGTAGGTCGGTGATACAGTGTGGTAGGTCAGTGATACAGTGTGGTAGGTCAGTGATACAGTGTGGTAGGTCGGTGATACAATGTGGTAGGGTAGTGGAGAGTGTGGTGAGCCGAGGTCGAGGGTGATGTATGGGAAGGTGACACAGTGGCGGGTTGTTATGTGACCGGTGGACAGAGAAAGTGTGTCAGGTATTGTATTATCCTGCCCCCCCCCCTCCTCCTCCTCGTGCTGCCCCCTCCTCCTCCTCCTCCTGCTGCCCCCTCCTCCTCCTCCTGCTGCCACCCTCTTCCTACTTCTGCTGCCCCTTCCTCCTCCTCCTCTTACTCCTGCTGCCCCCCCTCCTCCTGCTCCTGCCTCCCTCCCTCCTCCTCCTGCTCCTGCCTCCCTCCCTCCTCCTCCTGCTCCTGCCTCCCTCCTCTTCCTGCTCCTGCCTCCCTCCTCTTCCTGCCCTCCTTTTCCTCCTTCCTCTCCCCTTACGTCGCCCTCCTTCTATTCCTGCTATCATTATTTTCCTCCTGTCACCTTCCTCCGTTTTCTCCTCCTGTCACCCTCCTCTTCCTCCTCCTCCTTCTCATGGACAAAGAACTACATAACGAGATGACTGTGAGGGGAGGACGAAGCTCTTCTGGTTTTCCTTATGTCTCTTCCTTTTCCATTACGTCTTTTGTTTGCTCTCTCTCCTCTCCGTCAAACTCTCTCCTTCTTTTCCTTCATTCTCTCTCCAAACTTTTATTTTTCCACGTGACTTACCTCATTTCCACTTCACTTCCATCCGTTTCCAAAACTTCATTGGCCTCCTTTTCCCTCCGTCTTTCCATTTTCTTTTCCTATTTCTGTGTTTCCCATTCGTCCCTCACCTGGTTTCCCTTACACGTTACCTCTCTTTCCCACTCACTCATTCTCCCCCTCATGTTACTTCCTCACCCACTCACTTCTCCCCCTCATGTCACTTCCCCACTCACTCATTCTCCCCCTCATGTCACTTCTCCCACTCACTCATTTTGAAGCGGACGTGGTTTTTAGCCCGTGACAAGGAGACGTAGTTACACCCCCGGTCCGTCAGAAGCAGCTGGTCTTAGGGCTCTCACTCTTCTCTCGTGTACCATAATATTCTGAAGCCCAGTGGGAAATTGCTTCTCTATTCACAGTAACTGGAGTTTATTTTGTATCTATTTATCGCTGAGTCACGAGTTGTTGATGTTTGAGGTCTTCATCCCTGACGTTCTTGTTCCCTTGTAGTTATTGTTAGAGATGCAGTAATTCTCTTTCTGTTTTTCTATCTGTCTTCCTCTTTTATCTTCTTTCACTCCACACCACTTTCTTCGTTTTATTCTACATACCTCCTCTCTTTCTACACACATATGCCTACTTGTCCCCTCCCCCTCTTTCTTTCTTTCTTTCATTCTTTCTCTCTCTAGGTACAAGATACTAACCTCCCCATATGTCGATGTCACAACACAACAAACTTGAGCAACCACTCAAGCATTGTGTGTCTGGCGGAAGATAACTCACCTGACTGGTTACTGCCCAAAGTTAGGTTAGGTTACCGCCCCCTAAACTGACTCGAGGTAACCAGATGATCGGAGTCTTTTGATTGTTACTCCGACCAGCTCTTAACAGACTCAAATTCTCAGCTGATCAGAGTCTACGATCACAACATACGAACCACTACATGTCCACGCTGACCTGGATACGGGTGATCGAAGGTCTAGATTGGTGATTTATTTTTACACCAGGTGATAGAGTAAACAGCTTGGACACACCTACTCCCTCCTTCCCACCCTTCCTACCCCTTTCCCTCCCTCCTCCTCCCCTTCCTTCCTCCCCCTCCCCTCCCTTCCTACCCTTCTTCCCTCCTCCCTCCCTCCGGTTAGACTGCTGTACTTGATAATGGTAATGGTAAATAATTAATGGTTTTAATCATGCAACAGGCCAGCATTATCCACCCCGGGGCTGACCTCGTTATTGTGCCGGGATTCAGTTAATAGGGGCTAACGGCAGCACGAGGCTTACAATGATAACTATAAGGATAACCTAACCTAACCTAATCCTACACTACACTAACCTAACCTAACCCAACCCAACCCAACCCAAACTTCACCTACCTAGAGAACTCCAGTTAGGAATATATCAGTCTTTTTTTTCTTTTTTTTTTTTTTAGGAAGTCCTGTAAATTTCCCTCTAACTTAGAGAAATGTCGACTTGAATTTGTTAAAAAAGAAAGAAATATTCCCGAAAATGTTCATAGTCGCCTTTTTCGGAAATTGAGGTAAAATGGACCAATAACTGTGAGTGACATTATAATGGAGCGTGAAAAATTTTGCTTTAGATGTCCAGAATGTGTTGTATATATGTAGGGAAGTCTCTCTCTCTCTCCTCTTCCATCAACTTCCTTCTGTCCTTTTCCAACTAATCTCTTATTTCCTCTTCCATTTACTGTCTTATTTCCTCTTCCATCTCCTATCGTCTTTCCTCTTCCACCTATTCTCTTCTTTCCTCTTCCATATACTCTTCTCTCTTCCATCTACTCTTTCCTCTTCCATCTACTTTCTCGTCTCCTTTTCCTCCTCCTCTGTTTCATCACCTCCTGAGGCATCAGAGGTCGTGTACACAGTGAGGCTAAATTAGGTACCAAGAGATTAGTCGCCTCAAGTAGCTAATTAAGTGAGGCTATTAATGTCCTAAGTCCTTATCCCAGAGGAGCCTAATTGTCCCTATCCCTCCCTATCCACTCTTTCCACTTTCTCTCTATTTTTACTCCTTCCTATCCGCTTCTACCACTTCCTATCCAATCTTACCCATCCATATCTATTTTTACCATTTTCTATCCACTTCTACCACTTTCTATCCAATCATACCCCTCCACATCCACTCCTACCCCTTATTATTCACTCTTACCCCTCCACATTCATTACTGTCCATTTCTATCCACTCCTACTCAGCCAAATTCAATACTCCCCTTCCACATCTATCGTCACCCCTCCACAGCCACTCCTAACCTTTTCCTATCCACTACTACCCCTCTCCACATCCTCTGTTACTCCTTCCAATGCATTCCAATACCCCATCCTATCCATTCATCTCATAGGGACAAAGTTCTCCCAGCACACAACTTGTTTACAACACAGCGACTGGTCTCCTGTATGTGAGTACCTTTCTGAGTCCATTTTTTTCGCTGCTTTGTGGACCTCGAGGCATCCATTGTAAGCTGATTACCTTCGTTTATCAGCAGAGACCTGACCTGCTTCGACGTGGCTTGACCTGTTTCGACGTGAGCTGACCTGTTTCGACGTGAGCTGACCTGTTTCAACGTGGCCTGACCTGTTTCGACGTGAGCTGACCTGTTTCGACGTGGCCTGACCTGTTTCGACGTGATCTGACCTATTTCGACTGATCTGACCTGTTTCGACGTGATCTGACCAGCTTCGACGTGACCTGACTTGACGTGACGTTGTGTTACCTGGCTTGACGTTACGTGATGTGACTATTTCTAACTTGACCTGACTTGACTTGACATGACTTAATAAAGGAGGTATTTACCATTGTCTCCTTAAGATCTGACTTAACATGACGATCTGAAATGAACTCAAGATATTTAAAGACAGCCAATCCTCCCTTGACATTTTACATTGTATCATCGAGGCTGACATGACCTGATTTGACAATATAGGTCTGAGGATCTATGTTATATGATATTGTATTATGTGTGTGTGTGTGTGTGTGTGTGTGTGTGTGTGTGTGTGTTAGGGAAAGGGTGACTAGGACCAAAGCAAGTTTGATCCTGTGTGGTGGTGAGGGAGAACCTGGGGGTGTAGTGATATGTTTAGGTGTAAGGTGAGGTGTGATGGTGAGAGGAGGAATTTGTGGTGTGGTGTATGGTGATGTGATATTGTGTGTATACTACGTTTTATGGTGATGTGTTATGGTGAAATGGTGATAGAAACTTGAGGTGTGGTGGTGTATGGTATAGTGTCGTGGTGTATGGTATAATGTGGTGTCCCTGCTAGAAATAGGATCAAGGAGTGCCACTATTGGATACTTCTGGCACTGGGATCGGTGCCACGTCAGATTAATGCTCTGTTTGGAGGGAGTGAGTGTGTTTGAGTGTCTGTTTAGGGAGTGTAAGGGAGCGAGTGTGTGTGTGTTTTGATTGAGTGTGTGAACGAGTATATATGGAAGTGAGTGTTAAGGACTTAGTAAGAATGTATGAGTAAGAAACCAAGAGAAGGTAAACGTGTTGACATGAGTGGAGGAAAGACAGACAGACAGACAGACGATACAGAAAGATTTGAGTCGTATATTCCCGACGGACGGAGAGCGGAAGATCGTGTTATGAGGCGGAGAATCACGTCGATGGTGCGGTTAACCTTCACTAGATACCATATATAGAGTACCCGAGCTGTCCTGGGGAGGGGGAGAGTGTGAAGGGGGAGGCAGGAAGAAGAAGGAGGGGGGGGGGGAGGAGGAGGCAGGAAGAAGGGGGAGAGTGTGAGGGGGAAGGCAAGAAGAAGAAGGGGAGGTATAGGAAGCCGAAGAAGGAGGTGAGAGAAGAAGAGAGGAGAGAAAAGAAGAGGAAAGTAAAGGAGATATATAGACAATCATCACCGAGAGAGAGAGAGAGAGAGAGAGAGGGAGGAAATCCAGGTAATTACAGGTAATGACTTAAGTAGTGGGGGTAAATCTTAACCCAAAAAAGTAATAATAATAGTCAGGTAGAGTTCAATAAATACACACTCTGTTTACATAACCTTTGCCGCTCACCATATTCAAAGGGTTTACTCATACTCAAGAGCTCTACTCACCATACTCAAGAGCTCTACTCACCATACTCAAGAGCTCTACTCACCATACTCAAGAGCTCTACTCACCATACTCAAGAGCTCTACTCACCATACTCAAGAGCTCTACTCACCATACTCAAGGGCTTTACTCACCATACTCAAGAACTCTACTCACCATACTCAAGAACTCTACTCACCATACTCAAGAGCTCTACTCACCATACTCAAGAGCTCTACTCACCATACTCAAGGGCTCTACTCACCATACTCAAGGGCTCTACTCACCATACTCAAGGGCTTTACTCACCATACTCAAGGGCTTTACTCACCATACTCAAGGGCTTTACTCACCATACTCAAGGGCTTTAGTCACCATACTCAAGAGCTTTACTCACCATATTCAAAGGGTTTACTCAACATACTCAAAGGACTTGCTCATACTCATGGGGCTTTTACTCATACTCAAGGGGTTAAAACCTCACTAACAGCAAAAGAAACACCAACACCCACAGTCCTCACCTCCAGATCCCAATACCTGGACAGTTCCACAGGCAAGTTAGGACCCTTAAACGCCTCCTCTCTCGCGTGTGTCTCTACTATTTGTGACCTCGACTGACCTAGCGGAAACAACTCTGACCTGTTATAACTTAAACTAGACTGGTAAACTGTTAACAGTTGACTATTTCTTCCCGTTGATAATAGTATAAACATGTTTACTACTACTACTACTACTACTACTACTACTACTACTACTACTACTACTACTACTACTACTGTTTCTTCTTGTTTTAACGTAGCCTCCATCCTCTCCCAATAGCCACACCTTCGTTACCATACTACTACTACTACTACTACTACTACTACTACTACTACTACTACTACTACCCCTGACGTTGATAGTAAAACAAGTTGTGTATATGTGGAGGTCTTAATCCGGGTTCGTCACACTTTAATCCGAGTTATTACTATGACCAGGTAAAAGGTCAAAGGTGAAGGTCAGAGGTTAAGTGTGTTATTAAACGTAGAAAGTCGCATATCAACACACAAACACACACACACACACACACACACACAAACACACACACACACACACACACACCTGGATAATGGCGACAGGCGCTTAATGAAACACACTTATCTGTGTTTTATATATGATATACCTGTAATTACCTGTGTGTTACTGTGTGTTTTTTTTTTCATTACAAACAAGCAATTAGGACGTATTAGCTCACTATCTGAATTATATATGAAGGTTGATGGATAACTTTAGATGGCTGGTGTATGTGTGTGTGTGTGTGTGAGTGTGTGTGTGAGTGTGTGTGTGTGAGTGTGTGTGTGTGAGTGTGTGTGTGTGTGTGTAATCTCAGGTGTTTATTCTGAAACTCATCCACTCTACCCCCCCCCCCCCCTTGAAGATAGTTATTTGGGACACTGAACAGTATAAAAATAGCTTATGTATACTGTAAACGAAGCCAATTTATGGTAGAATTTCCTCCTAATACTGTAATAGTTTATACTGTAATGTAACGTGTGTAATTTAATGACTTTCATGTTAGAATAATTGGATTATTTTTTTGTATTTTGACCCCAATGTTATTAGTATTATTTTAATGAGTTTGAGTGACAAATTAGGGTATTATTTAAACAAGAAGAGTGTATGTATGTATGTATGTATGTATGTATGTATGTATGTATATATTATTTTTGTATGTATGTATATCACTTCTGGGTGTTATGTCTCTCTCTCTCTCTCTCTCTCTCTCTCTCTCTCTCTCTCTCTCTCTCTCTCTCTCTCTCTCTCTGTTTGTGTGTGTGTATTGTATATCCTGCAAATTTGTGTGTGTGTGTTTGTGTATCCATGGAATGCGTTTGTTTGTTTGTTTGATTGTATACCTAGTAAATGTGTGTGTGTGCATGTATATTTACCCATGACCAGCCAGGTATAACACACACACACACACACACACACACACACACACAGGTAAAACAAGGTAATTTAGTCTCTCCGTCAGGTAGGTAGTGAGAGTTTTGGCCACAGGTAGTCTTAATTTTCTTCAATACCATCGACCCTGACCTAAATATTGTCCACTATAACACCACTAAGGTCGTTATGGTGCTGGGTGTTGTGGTGTTTGGTGTTGTTTTGGAGTGTTGTGGTGCATGGTGTTGTTAGGTGTTGTGTTGTGGTGTATTGTGGTGCATGCTATTGATGTTGTATATTCGTTGTGGTGCACGGTGTTGCGGTTGTACGTCTTTAAGAAACAATGTTATGGCGCAGAGGTCATTCTAGCTCTATATATATATACAAGGTGTACTGTTGTGGATGCACCAAAACTACGAACATAAAACTACGTAATTTGACGCTGTTTTGTGACACATAGACCGTAGTTGTACTTGTTAGTGGAGCTTTGTTGTGGCGTACGTGGTTGATAGCTAAACTACTCCACTTATTCCATAATAAAGGCGTGTGTGGTAATAAACACCACTATGAGTACTGGCACGCATAATACTACCAAGAAATACATTCCTTGTCATGTATGTATGTATGTATGTATGTATGTATGTAATGTACTGTATGTATGTATGTATGTATGTAATGTAATGTATTTATTAGTCCCCCGTACTCCGTCTTTCCTTCCTTGCTTCTGCTGTTCCTCCCCTCTTTTCCTGTTCTTTACCTCCCCTCTTCCTCATTCTCCTCCTATTCCTCCCATTTCCTCATTACTCCCGTACTCTCCTACCTTGGAATATTCCTGAAATGGTGGGAATGTCAAGGGCGATCGGGAATATATATAGATGGGAATAACTTGGGAATTATCCACTGTCCACTGGAATAATCCGCTGTTCATTCCTACTTGAGCGGAATGGTGTAAGTTTAGGGTGAAACGTGTGTGTGTGTGTGTGTGTGTGTGTGTGTGTGTGTGTGTGTGTGTGTGTGTGTGTGTGTGTGTGTGTGTGTGTGTGTGTGTGTGTGTGTGTGTGTGTGTGTGTGTGTGTGTGTGTGTGTGTGAGTGAGTGAGTGAGTGAGTGAGTGTGTGTGTGAGTGAGTGAGTGAGTGAGTGCAAAATAATAATAATAATGATAATAATAATAATAATAATAATAGTAACAATAATAATTAACGGTTTATTAAGATAGCATGGCAGCCCGAAGGCTGAAAATATACAATGAACAGAGGTGATAGGTTACACATGGTGAAGCGGGGAGTGGGTCACTTGATTGACAAAAGCTTTCAAAACGAAAATATAATAAACAAAGAGTCAACATATAGATTAACTATAGATCTGGTAATGTTTGAGCTGGACTTGTAAACATTCTTGTGACCTGATGTTGGCGCCCACTGTCTGGATGGCCGTTGCGTCATACCTGGTTGCTAATCCGCTACCTCACTACAGCGGCAGATCCACCCCATGGTCCGGGTAGGTCCTCCAGCTCACACAGGGTGTTGGAGAAGGTTCTTGTTCCTCATGTGATGAAGTTAGGAATTCATAATTCTTCACTTGGGTGGAGTAGGGAATCCTCATTTCTCTCCTGGTGTAGTTTGGAGTCTTTCGTGGCTTTTCATCCGGTGTTGGTGGTGGCGAGTGTACGGCGGACTGGGTGTGTCAGGCCCGGTCAGGTCAACATTGACCGCTAATCACGATTGTCGCTCTAACAGTTAATTCTTCCTTTCAAGTTGAAATTGTCACTTTTGTATATCAGTTGGGTTGATGGTCAATCTTTGCACTGTACTGTTGGTGGGAGGATGTTGATAAATCCAGATGGGGAGGAGGAGATGGGGAAGGGGAAGGACCGGCAAACCAGGCTAGCAGCTGTCTCTATGGTCAAGAGACCACGGGCAGCGCCGAAGGTCCTCAGCCTATGAAGGCTGGAGACGGAGTGTGTGTGTGTGTGTGTGTGTGTGTGTTTTGTAGGTGAAGTAATATGAAATGGCTGTTCCCCTCTTCTCCTCTCCCCTTCTTCTATTCCCCTTTCCTCCATCTCCTCTTTCCTTCTCTCCCCTCTTTCATCTACTCCTCCTATCTCTCTCCCTTGCTTTCCTTATCTTTCTCATTTCTTTCTCTCCCCTGTCACCTCCCCTTCTTCCCCTGTATGCCCTCCGTCTCCTCTTCCTCTTTGCATTTCCCTCTCCCTTCCTTCCCCTCTCTTTCCCCTTACTAGAAAAATTCATTCATTTCCCATGGCTGATAAACCAGGCTTGACTGAGGGTGAATAACGTCGTCCTGTGTGGCACTGACCGGGTAGAGTGCCACGTACTTTCTGCCGCTGAGTTCCTGTGGCTTTACATTGACCAGGAAAAGGCCACGGAATTCCTGCCTCTGAGATCATGTGACGTGACACTGAGCGGGAGAGTGCCAGGGACTCCATGCCTTTGACACCACACCGACTTGGCTCTGTTCGGGAGAGTGCCACGAATTTCCTGCAGCTAACACCGTGTGACGTGGCGCTGTTCGGGAGAGTGCCACGAATTTCCAGCGGCTAACACCTTTTGACGTACCTTTGTCCATGTGCCAGGTGAGCAATAAATGGCTATAGGGGAAGGTAATTAAAGGGAATTAAATGTCTTTCTTACCCTGATCTCTCCTCTCCTCACCACTCCTCCCAAAGTGTGTGGCCATACATATGGCCACACACTTGAACACTACGTCCTCGACTGTGTGAAGATAGAACCTTTTAGGGACAGGTCCAAGCACACTGTGTGTGAAATGGCACAACACTTCATCTCTAATGGCAAGATAGCCGACATATTAAGATTGTATCCACTTTTTTGCACTTAGTAACTATGTCAGTTCTCATGTACAGAACCAAATACGCAATGTGCTTGAATACCTCCCACGTAAATGTGAATAACAAAGTGTGAGGCCAGACATACTGCCTCACACGCCTGTTCTCACGCATTTGTGAATAAGTTACCCTTTATGTATAGAACTAAACAAATAATGTAAATGAAATACTGTGTAACTTTCAGTGCCATAATATCCTGACAACCGGGGTTAATTATTATGACCCTTTGTAAACCCTACTCTGTAATCCTTTTGCGCTACCGCTCACAGGATGAGTGTGGGGTGCACAATAAAGTAGCCGCTGCAAGCGGCAAAATCAAAAAAAATCAACCCTCACCTCCCCTCACCTCTCCTCACCTCCCCTCACCTCTCCTTCCCTCCCTTTGCCTCACTTAATCTCGACCAGTTCGTGTGTGTGTGTGTTCGTTAACCTGTAGATATTATCATTATCATTATCATTATCATTATCATTAGGTCCAAACAGTTCAAGATAACAAAACACGGTTGGCTACATCCTTAGAGTTAACGACGCACACACCCTACATCGTTGGGCCTCACTCGGTGCACAGATGCCAACGCCATCTATTGTGTTTAACGTTAATTTGATTCTGTGGTATATATTTTTGTTTTTATTTACCTTATGATTATTCCTTATTAAATTGTTCCGCTTATTAAAGGTGTGGTTGTTGTTGGGGTTGTTGATGTGGTTGTTGTTGGGGTTGTTGATGTGGTTGTTGTTGTTTTTGTTGGGTGGTTGTTGTTGATGTGGTTGTTGTTTGGGTTGTTGTTGATGTGGTTGTTGTTGTTTTTGTTGGGTGGTTGTTGTTGATGTGGTTGTTGTTGTTTTTGTTGGGTGGTTGTTGTTGTTGTGGTCTGAGTCTTATCTTGGAGGGAAGTATTATAAGAATGTTGGTAAAATTGGTTAGGTTAGGTTAGGTTAGATTAGATTAGATTAGGTTAGTTTAGATTAGGTTTGGTTATACTGGGACTGGGGTCACTATTCTTTCACACACTGTAAAACAAAACTTATTCATTATTATTCATTTAATTATTGCATATATATTAATGGTTCTCGTCTTAGGGGTTATACAACACCAAGAGAGATTTATCCCTACATAAATTGTTCGTAAATATTAAAAGAATTATATTATGATATTCTAAAGCGTCAGTCAGTCGTCAAAAGTTGTAGGTGCTGGCCTGACGGTACAAGTTGATTAAAGTTTTGTTGACAGACAGCCAGGTCCCGGTATAACCCCCCCCCCCTCCCAGCCAGCAGTCAGCCACCCACATCCAGCCACCATTCAACTACTAGCCTCCTCCTCCTCCCCCTCAGCCACCACCTCTACAGCCATCCCTCCAGCCACTGGCCTCCTCCTCCTCCTCCTCCCCCTCAGCCACCACCTCTGCAGCCATCCCTCCAACCACTAGCCTCCTCCTCCTCCTCCCCCTCAGCCACCACCTCTGCAGCCATCCCTCCAACCACTACCCTCCTCCCTCTCCAGCCATCACCCCACCACCCCTCCAACCACCAGACACTCTCCTCCATTGCCACCCCCCCCCCCTCTAAGAGCACACTCTCCTCCCCCCTCGTAAAATATCAGTCTAAATAGATAAGATTTAGTGATCGTTTATGTGGAGTGACGTTAACATATATACTGTATATAACAACTAATTACAGGTAAAAAAAGGTGATCTTATTATATTTCTAAAATGACAATGAAAGCTTTCCTATTTATAGGACCATTGTTCCCCACAAAGGTGATTACAGGTAAGAAATCCCATCCAGGTAAATTTCTCTTTCCATGATATAACCCTTGAATAGCCTTAATTATCTCTTATCATTCGGTAATTAATAGGAAATTAGTCAGATGAACCAGTTACATACATGTTTGGTTGTCTTGTTATAGGGAGGGACACTATACAAGACCACATCAGGTACAGGTTTGGTCTTGTTTGTGTTAGGACCCGGCCACCCTACGTCATCGAGGGAGGAGTCCTGTAGGAGTTGTAGGTAGTATTAGAGGTGGTTAGGATTTAGGTATAGGTCCTGTAGGATGTTTACCTGGTAGGATCGTAAGTATAAATCCCGTAGATTAAGATATTAACATCGGTGAGGATTACTTTAAGTCTGTTTTGGTTGAGAGAGAGAGAGAGAGAGAGAGAGAGAGAGAGAGAGAGAGAGAGCTTAATCGTTGGTCGAGTCAGAGCCGATGCCACACACACACACACACACCCACACACACACACACACACACACACACACACACACACACACACCCACACTCACCCACACCCACACCCACACACACACCCACACACACACACACACAGCGCCTTGTTCCGTGATCCGCGAAATGAGTTGAATGAGATCAGGGAAAATCCTTACCTTTCCTTCCTCTGACTCCATCCTTACCCTCCCTCCTTTCTCTCTCTCTCCCTCTCCTAATAACCCTCCCTCCCTCCCTTCCACCCTCCCCCCTCTCCCCTCTCCACGGACTACTGCAGCCGTGTGTGCGTGTGCGTGTGTGTGTGTGTGTGTGTGTGTGTGTGTGTGTGTGTGTGTGTGTGTGTGTGTTAATTAAGCAACAGTGCCAAATGGTGTTTAGAATTACCTGGGCTGAGACTAGTAATGGATCTTGGTGTGTTTCGTTTTTGTTCCCTCTCCTTCAGTTCTTTCCTTCCACTTCTATTTCCCCTGTTCGTTCTCCTCTTCCTCTCTTTCTCCTACACTTCTCTTTATCTTTCTCCTCTCTCCCTACGTCTCTTTCCCTTTCTTTTCTCCTTCTCCTACATCTCCTATTCCCTTTCCTCTCTTCTTTCACTTTCTACTCCTCCTCTCCCTTCCCCTCCTCTTACTTATCCCTTTCTCTCTCTTATATCCCTTTATCCGCCTTCTCTGTCCCCCTACTTTCCTCCTCTTCCTCCTCCTTCCCCCTTCCCCATTTCCCTTCCCCCTTTTACCCTTTTCCACTTCCTATCCCTCCTCCTCATTCCCCCTCCCCTTTCCCTTCCCCCTTCCCCCTTTCCCTTCCCCCTTTTACCATTTTCCACTTCCTCTCCCTCCTCCTTCCCCTTTCCCTTTTCCCTTCCCCCTTTCCCTTACCCCCTTTTACCCTTTTCCACTTCCTCTCCCTCCTTCCCCCTCCTACCAGCTATAGATAAGAGAACAAATCCAACATATCCATCTGTCCAACAACAAACAAATTGGCGTCAAATTTACCTCTAGACTTGAACTATTCCTCGACTTTCAAAGACTCATTCAGCTCTCAGTCCCGAGTCGTCATTTTGTTAACGTGTCTAAATAACATAAATAAACGGAAAAAAAATTGTGCGCTAATTAAAGATACAAGAGAAATATCGTTACCTGGAGAGACGATTATTACAGGTAAGGTCTTAATCATTAACAGGTGATGTAGGTTTATGGAAGTGTCGTAAATATTGAGAATAACTATGATGAAATTGGTGTGTGTGTGTGTGTGTGTGTGTGTGTGTGTGTATGTGTGTGTGTGTGTGTGTGTGTGTGTGTGTATGTGTGTGTGTGTAATGGATGACGATAAGATAGCGGTAGTGGTTGGTAATGGGGTAGTTAAGGGGAATGGACGGTGTAGAAGGGGAGAAGGAGGGAAGGAGGGTCGTTAGAGGGAGGGAAGGAGAGAAGGAGGGTGATTTTCATGGGCCATATGAGAGATTGTTATCATTATAGTGTCCACGTAATATAATGAGAAGGAGTTTTAAGTAGTCTCTCTCTCTCTCTCTCTCTCTCTCTCTCTCTCTCTCTCTCTCTCTCTCTCTCTCTCTCTCTCTCTCTTCTCCCATCCACTTATTTCCACATTCCAAAATCCATCTCTCACAATAGTCGCTTGGCTGCAATAATTCCAGTTCGACTTTCGGTAATTCCAGCTTGAATTCCAATGATTCCTGTTTGGCTTCAAGTAATTCCAGTTTGGCTTCAGGTAATTCCAGTTCAATATACGACTAAGGGCATTTAGTATCATCATCATCATCATCATCATGTATCTTGCCTTTGGTCACTACGGGGATGGCACTTGAGGCCTTAAAAGTGCCATCCATGTGATTGCCTTTGGAGTGCCAGCCATGGCGGGCGCCTGGGGATGGTGCCTGGCTCACATGACTGGTGACACGGGGGTAATACTGAAGGAAGGAAGGAAGGAAGGAAGGAAGGGAGAGAGCTGAGAAGGAGGACGAGGAGAAATAGAAACACGGAAGGATACGAAAGGAAGAGAAAAAAGGGTGAGAAAGAGACAGAATGATAAAGAGGAGGAGGGGGGGAGAGAGACAAAAAAGAGAGAAAGACAAAGAGAGATAGAGAAGGAGAGAGAGAGAGAGAGAGAGAGAGAGAGAGAGAGAGAGAGAGAGAGAGAGCCGGGGTAGGGGGGGTGAGAGAGGGCACTACCCAGAGTCACTGTCGATATTGATTACCTCACATTGGCACTACCACCACCAGTGCCATACTCCCATACTCCTCACCTGTATCACTGACCTGGTTCTGTGTGGCACTAGTTCTGATATCATGATTCTGAGTGGCACCAGTCTGAGTGACACCAGTTCTAAGTGTCACCAATTCTGAGTGACACCAGTTCTAAGTGTCACCAGTTCTGAGTGACACCAGTTCTGAGTGACACCAGTTCTAAGTGACACCAGTTCTGATTGACACCAGTTCTGAGTGACACCACTTCTAAGTGACACTAGTTCTAAATGGCACCAGTTCTGAGTGACACCAGTGCTAAGTGTCACCAGTTCTGAGTGACACCAGGTCTGAGTGGCTCTGGTTCTGAATGGCACTGGCTGTAAATGTCGTAGTTTTCAATATATCGACTTTAAAATATCATAATGAGTAATACCAGATTTAAATGACACTATACTCGTGTCTTTCTGTCTGTCTGTCTGTGTATCTGTGCTGGTCCGTAACCTCCACACACACACACACACACACACACACATACACAGAATGGAAGACGTGGCGACTCCCAGCATATATAATGAAATACCCTGCATTATCTTTGGCTGAAACTATACAATGTGATTGGCTGAAACTCACACCCAATTAAAAGGGTCGATTTGGTTTGTTTTTGATGCTCGTCCAATCGTCATCAAGCGGTACATGACTACTAATGCATAAAGCTGATTCGTAGAGATGGATTGGCTAATAATGTGATAATGATTGGAATTATTTGTGCTATGTAATCACTGGGTTTTTTTTTACGAGTCTGTGTTGTGGTTACGATTGTTAAGAATTGCTGTTTGTTACGATTGGATTATTAAAGTTTGGTTACGTAGTTTTAATGTTCCGTTCCACGTTCTGTAGTTTTAGTGTTTCCTTCCATGTTTCGTACTTTTAATGCTCCGTTACAGGTTCCGTACTTTTAATGCTCCGTTTCATGTTCCGTACTTTTAATGCTCCGTTTCATGTTCCGTACTTTTAATGCTCTGTTCCATGTTCCTTAGTTTTAATACATCATTCCATGTTCCTATTTTTGACGCACCGTTCCACGTTCCTCACTCTGTACACTTAAGTCCATCTTACTTATACTGTAGTAAGTGTGTCTTGTCTTTGTAGTAAAGTGATTATAAGTGTATGGATAAGTGTGTTGTTTTTCCTCGGTTTTATAAGAAGTTTTAAGTCTTTTTTGTTGTAATTTAAATGTTTTAGAAAAATCTTAAGTGTTGTGTTGTGATTATAAGTAAATGTTAAGTGTTATAGAGTAGTTAAGTATTGCATCGCAGTTTAAGTGCTTCCAGATACCTGTTAAGTGTTGCCTTGGTTGAAGTGTTGCTGTGTTGTATGCTTACTACACCACTGATGGTTTTGTGTGTGTGTGTGTGTGTGTGTGTGTGTGTGTGTGTGTGTGTGTGTGTGTGTGTGTTGTCAGGCAGTGTTTGTTCCCGTGGCGTCGATCGTGTTGACTGTGTTTGTATTTTGCATAAACGTGTTAGCAAGCTCTCTGTATTGTCTCTGTGTGTGTTTGTTTGTCTGTGTATGTGTTTGGGTGTGTGATGTGGGTCTCTCTCTCTCTCTCTCTCTCTCTCTCTCTCTCTCTCTCTCTCTCTCTCTCTCTCTCTCTACACGTATATATCAAAACATTTCCCTCAGTGGTGAAGACATCCTGAATATCACCTGTACAATCACCTAATTACCACCTGTATATTGCCTGTACTACCAAACATCTACTCTACATTATTATACCTGTCCATAACTAAATAACCTGTATATATATCTGTAGTGAAGATGGCGTGTAGCCTATACTTAAGTGTGCACAAGATGATGATAATGATAATAATAATAATAATAATAATAATAATAATAATAATAATAATAATAATAATAATAATAATGTCCTGAATAATATTAACATTGACAGTATTAATAATGATGACAAGTGCACCAGTAGTTATAATAAATACTATTTAATATAATTATGTTAATGATAATTCACACGTTATAATCAGCTGTTGTTGTACCGCATGGTTGACTGACAGTTTCATATAAGCAGTATTAGCTAGGTAACGTACTGACAGACGGGTCGAATGTTGCTATAATTAGCTAGGAAACATACTGACAGTTTCCATGTTGGTATAATTAGCTAGAAAACATACTGACAGTTTCCATGTTGGTATAATTAGCTAGGAAACATACTGACAGTTTCCATGTTGGTATAATTAGTTGGAAAACATACTGACAGTTTCCATGTTGGTATAATTAGCTGGAAAACATACTGACAGTTTCCATGTTGGTATAATTAGCTAGAAAACATACTGACAGTTTCCATGTTGGTATAATTAGCTGGAAAACATACTGACAGTTTCCATGTTGGTATAATTAGTTGGAAAACATACTGACAGTTTCCATGTTGGTATAATTATCTAGGTCAGGTGTGGAAGGGATGTGTTACCTGTACTGATTTACACGTTGATTGACAGGTGCACAGGTGCTCATTATCCTCTTCAACTATGGATGATTTTATGGGTTTTTTGTGTCGACTGTTTTATTTTATTACAGTGGTGTGTGTGTGTGTGTGTGTGTGTGTGTGTGTGTGTGTGTGTGTTTTCGTGGAGTGTATAATCATCTTATTACTCCTTCTACCACCATCGTTATTAACACTATAACTAACACCAACACCTCCTCAACACCATCTACCACAACTACTACGGTACCATCACATTACCATTTACTACCACCATTACCACCACTACCACCATCACCACTACTACCATCACCACTACCACCATCACCACTACCACCATAACCACTACTACCATCATCACTACCACCATCACCACTACCACCATAACCACTACCACCATAACCACTACCACCATCACCGTTACTACCACCGTATAGAACTGGTCACGGGAGGAATATTGAACCAGAGTCCTTGGCTGAGTATAAAGTGTGTTGCTGCTACTATGAATACGTAATGGTGATCGACTCTGGCCTCGCCCTCTCTCCTCTCTCCCTCTAGTACCCTCTACCTCCTGTGACCTCTTTCCTACCTCGACCTTATATGACCTCTCCTCCCTTTTACCCTCACTTCTGCCTTTACCTCCCAATACCTCTCTCCTGCCTCCTATGACCTCTCATCCTCCCCTCTGCCCTCTCACCTACCTCCTCCCCTCTCTCCCTCACTTCAGTCAATATAGATCACCATCCTCACCTCACATAGTTACCCAAGACTCTATCAGTCAGTTCAGTAAGGAGAGACGCCCCAGTTTCCTTCACATGAATCCTAACGCTAACCTAACCTAACCTAACCCCAGGTAGTGTTAGGGTGGTTAAAGATTTGTATTGCAGCCCCCGTGTGTTGAGTTTTTCTTTTATTTTTCGTCTTTATTGCATTTTCTTCATTTCTTCCTTCATTTTCTTCCTCCATTTCTGTATACCTTCATTTTTTTCTTTTCCTCCCGTTTACTCTATCTCCTGTTTCTCCCCTTCTTATTATGATCCCTCTTATTATTATTCCTCTTCCTCTTCCTTATTATTATTATTATTATTATTATTATTATTATTATTATTAGTATTAGTATCGTCATTATTATTATTAGTAGTAGTAGTAGTAGTAGTAAAAAAGTAGTAGTAGTAATAGTATCATTATTATTATTATTATTATTATTATTATTATTATTATTATTATTATTATTATTATTATCGTCATTGTTATTGTTATTTTTGTTTCTTTTCTATTGTTATGACTTGATGCAAGATTCCGGGATCATACTTCAGGATTCTCAACTTAATTATAATCCTCTGTAAGATCCTGTTGTTATATTGCAAGACTCTGGAGATATGTTGCAGGACGAATGGCTAATTATAACTCTGGGTGTTTATTTTACAAAGCCCGGGCATTTAGTGCAAGATACGTTGTTAAATAATTGCAAGACCGAGGTTGCATCTTTCTAAACTGGGTTAAATCTTGCAAGATCCTTGGTTACTTGTTGCAAGATTGGGACTAATTGATGCAAAATCGGGCCTAATTACTGCAAAACCGAAATTATACTGTATATTGCAAGACTAGTTCTAATTGTTGCTAGACCTCGTGCGTTGATGCAAAACCAGTGCAATGTTATTAGGTCCTAATTGGTTGTTACACACCTGTGATAGTTTATTGCAACAAGGTAGTGAATTTATAGCAGGTGTCTATATCGTTGCTTATCAACATGTGGTCTTCGTTCCCATTATAGCGGTGGATGGTTGTAAGCAAGTTATTGAAAGTCTTTGGTCGATAATTTCCATATTTTGGTGGTGTGTTGGATTATCCGGAGGGTGCCAGAGTGCCACTGTGACCTGAATATCCGGGGCACTGGTAAAGACTCTTGAATATCCGGAATACTAATAATTATACCAGAATATCCGTTTTCATGAAGTGTTTTGGAAGAGTATGTAGTCAATGAGCCACGAGTGAGATTGGTGGTATGGATAGGTTAGGTTAGGTTAGGTCAGGTCAGGTCAGGTCAGGTCACGAGTATGGGAATTCGTTTCATTTTCTACTCCTAGCTAGAGCGAAAGTTGTCTTAGGTGAGAGAGGGAAGACAAAGTTGACCTAGGAATTGTCTTGTGGGACTTTTTTGTCTCTTTTTCTTTCTTCCTTTCTTTCTTTCTTTCCTTCTCTTTTTTTTCTCTTTTGTTCTCTCTCTTTTCTCGTCTCTCTTTTCTTCTCTCTCTCTCTCTCTGTCTCTTTCTTATTTTCTTTTCTCTCTCTCTCTCTCTCTCTCTCTCTCTCTCTCTCTCTCTCTCTCTCTCTGTTGGAAGTTGTGAATTTAAGTACCAAATAAATCCTCCACTCACGCGGATTATAGGGTTATCCATTGTTTAGGGAGGGATTTAAGTACTACACCACAGCATCCCGGCAGCTAAGTAAATCCCCCATGCAAGATTATGGGATTAATTATATGTCTTGGGTGATATTATACAGTACGGTATATAATATAATCCGTCACGGGGAAGGCCAAGGAAGTACCCAGGTGGTTATAGGAGAGGTAATTATAGGTCTGGGAGTTATAGGAATGGTGTAATTATAGGCTTTTGGGGTAGAGGGACTTAATGAAGGTCGTATGTCTCTTATGATGGATGAGGCTACCACAGTGGTTGGTGTGGTGTGGTGTGTGGTGTGGTGGTGTGGTGGTGGGGAGGTGTGTGTGTGTGTGTGTGGTGTGTGGTGTGTGGTGTGGTGGTGTGGTGTGGTGTGGTGTGGTGGTGTGGTGTGGTGTGTGGTGTGGTGGTGTGGTGGTGGGGAGGTGTGTGTGTGTGTGGTGTGGTGTGTGTGGTGTGGTGTGGTGTGGTGGTGGGGAGGTGTGATGTGGTGGTGTGTGTGGTGTGGTGGTATGGTGGTGGTGTACGATAACCTAGTCCCTTTAGTACAATGATTTCATCCCTTGATATAATGGCATGATACTCTGGGGGTTAAGTCATTGTACTCAGGTCGAGGTGTTAAGGGTTTTAATGATGATGATGATGACGATGATGATGATGACGATGTGATGATGATGATGATGATGACGATGTGATGATGATGATGATGATGATGACGATGATGATGATGATAATGATGATGATGACGATGTGATGATGATGATGATGACGATGATGATGATGATGATGATGATGATGATAATGATGATGATGACGATGTGATGATGATGATGATGATGTCGATGATGATGACGATGATGACGATGATGACAATGATGATGATGATGATGATGTTGTTGTTATTGTTAATGTTGTTGTTGTTAATAATGATACTCTTACTGTCTTCATTATAAATATTTAACTTTAGCCAAAGGAAAAATAATAGACAACCAATTTCCCTATAAATATAATTAGTGGAATTTTAAAATTATGCTGAATTACCTCAATAAAAATCAGTAATTAATTATTTTTTTACCCATTTTGCAGACATATAATGACCCCATGTGTAAGGATTTCATTTTACAAAAGAAAAAAATTGGTTTTTATTAATGACCAAAGTTTTAATTTCCATGTTAAAAAAAAATATCAAAATATATCTCTATTTTTCGTTACTTTTTCAGTATTTTTATATATAGTGAAACTCAGAACGATAATTTATTTCTTCTGTTTCAGTGAATTATGTCGTTTGTTATATTATTTAGGCAATTGGTCGTTGTTTTACTTAATATCCAGTGTTTTGCTCACCAGAAGATTCAACCCCAGTTTATTTTACCTGAAGATTAATCACCCTAACGCTACCTGGGTTAGGTTAGGTTTGGTTAGGTTAGGTTAGGTTAGGTTAGGTTAGGTGGTAAATATTAACACACATTCATTATTTTTCCACCATGTACCTTCAAACATGTTAGAATACGTGAGAACCAGCTAACCCTAATTGTTTTGTCTTTCAGGTAATGAGTGACGTAGTATACCTGACCTGACCTGACCTGACCTGACATAAGAGGTGAGAACGTGTGTATTTATTTATTTATTTATTTATTTATTTATTTATTAAAGAATGAAGATTTTAAACAGAGGGGAAAGAAAGGGGAAACATAAGAGGTTGTTTGACGTGAGGAATTTTAAAGAGGGGAAAAAAGGGGAAACAACTTCGAGTAAGGATCCGACACTGAGGGGAAAAAGGAGACCAGTTTCGAGTGAGAATTGTGTGAGGAGAGGGGAAAGGAGGGGAGATATTTTCGACGTAATGTGGGAAGAGGGAGAAAGTGGGGAGAGAGGGAAGAGGTGAGAGGGGGGAGGGAACTGTGTGTAAATGATTAATAGAGGGAGAGGGAAGAGAGGGTGTGGAGAGTGGGGGAGAGGGAAGTGGTGTGTGTGTGTGTGTGTGTAGTGATTCATACAGAGAGAGAGAGAGAGAGAGAGAGAGAGAGAGAGAGAGAGAGAGAGAGAGAGAGAGAGAAATAAAGACATGAAAGTAAAGGAAGGGAGAGGGAAAGAAGGAGATAAACATGAATGGATATATAAATGAATACAAAGTGAGAGAAAGAGAGAGAAGTAGGGAGAGGGGAGAGACAGATTAATCGATTACATAAAAAAAGGAATAAGCGGATTTTGGATAAAGGAGATGGGAACATAGAGAGAGAGAGAGAGAGAGAGAGAGAGAGAGAGAGAGAGAGAGAGAGAGAGAGAATCACAGTAGAACCAAGAAAAGATAAATATCCTGTAAATGATAATTAAGGGAATAAAAGAGAAATAGAACGAACAGGGAAATAGACAAATAAAGAAGAACATGAATAACGAGAAGGGGAGATATAAGTAATTAAACAAACGAAAGAAATTAGAACTGGGGAAGTGTAGAATAAACGATAAACATAGATACAGTAAAAGGACGTAGGCGATACTGATGATAAAGGGAGGAAAAACGAATGAAGGAGGGAAAGATAAAGATAGATAGATGATAGAGAACCAAATAACATAGAAACTGTGAATATATAACAAAGGGAAGAGACTAAAATGAAGACTAGGAGAAGAATGATTGAACACAGCGAACAAAATAAAAGGAAATGGGGAAACTCGACCATGATGATGAATGAATGATTGAAAGAAGTGAGAGATAGAATGACCGAAGAATGAAGTCATCAAAAGAAACATGATTGGACAACACAGAGAGAGAGAGAGAGAGAGAGAGAGAGAGAGAGAGAGAGAGAGAGAGAGAGAGAGTGGTCCATACAGTATACATTCTTAAACATCTACCTCTGTGTTCTGGTCTCATCCTCCAGCACTACTCGACCTTGAATACACTCGAGACGATAGGACTTGAAATAACTCCCCCCCCCCCCCACCTACCTCATAGGCGTCCTATTAACAGGTGTAAGTCGATCTCCATTCTCAGGTGTTCTTCCTGGAATTCGACGCTGGAGGGTGTCAGATTTGTCGAGTAGAAGAGTGAAGGTGGTGTTGAAGGTGGTGGTGGAGGTGGTGGTGGAGGTGCTGGTGGTGGTGGAGGTACTGGTGGTGGAGTAGGAGAGTGGAGGTGATGGTGGGAGTCACTACCATTTGCCGCAGTCATCAACTTCAACTGTGTGGAGGTGGACCTTGAGGAAACATCATGGTGTTAGTTTGTGATGGCGTCTTGGGGGGAGGAGGTGGTCTTTCAGCTGGCAGAGATAATTGATATATGATATTTTATTTTATTTGTTTTGTCTTTTTTTTTATGTGGTGATAAATTGTGTTTATTCTCTCGCTGCCTCAGGAGACAAAGTCCATTAGCACCCCGATCTCTCTCTCTCTCTCTCTCTCTCTCTCTCTCTCTCTCTCTCTCTCTCCCTCTCCTCTCCAGCCGTCAGTCAGGCAGGTGGAGGAAGCCGCTTGAGTCGTTCTTAAGGACTATCTATATTTTAATGGTAGGATGGAGACAGTGGCGGTCTACCCCTTCCTCCACCAACCAGTCCTCGTTCTTGTTCCACTAAATGTCGCTGTGGTACGATTTTGTTGATATAAAAGCGGTGTGTGTGTGTGTGTGTGTGTGTGTGTGTGTGTGTGTGTGTGTGTGTTGCACTTACACTCCAGAGGTTGAAGAAACATCCATCCACCATTTGAACCTTTGTCTCTGCTGCCACTGTTTCTTCCTTTTATCTTATTCACTTCTCATCATCCATTCCTTTGTACTTGTCAACTCTGCCTAGTGAGATGTATACAATTGTGCCATTCTTGCGTGTTTTATTTTCCTTGTTTATTCTTACGTGTTTTATTTTCCTTGCTTATTCTTACGTGTTTTATTTTCCTTGTTTATTCTTACGTGTTTTATTTTCCTTGCTTATTCTTACGTGTTTTATTTTCCTTGTTTATTCTTACGTGTTTTATTTTCCTTGTTTATTCTTACGTGTTTTATTTTCCTTGTTTATTCTTACGTGTTTTATTTTCCTTGTTTATTCTTACGTGTTTTATTTTCCTTGTTTATTCTTACGTGTTTTATTTTCCTTGTTTATTCTTACGTGTTTTATTTTCCTTGTTTATTCTTACGTGTTTTATTTTCCTTGCTTATTCTTACGTGTTTTATTGTCCTTGTTTATTCTTACGTGTTTTATTTTCCTTGTTTGTTCTTACGTGTTTTATTTTCCTTGTTTATTCTTATGTGTTTTATTTTCCTTGTTTATTCTTACGTGTTTTTCTTTTGTAGATTTGAATTGTATATTGTGTGTCTGGCTCAAGGACATAGAAGCATCAAGTGTTGTTTATATTTTTGTTGTTGTTTTGTTGTGATTGTTGTTGTTTGTTGTGATTTTGCTCGTTCGTTGTGTGAGAGAGAGAGAGAGAGAGAGTAAATTAAAACACAAATTAAAAATAATAAATAAAATGTTAATATACTAGAATTATTTTCTTACACATTTGACAGAAATTATTTAAACAAAACTAAAAACTGATTTTAATATTCACATAACACGATAAGAAACTGTCTAAGTAAAATTTTAATTATTACAATTTTTTTTAGTGGATTTGAGAACTCCATTTTTGTTTTCATTTATTCGTTCATTAAAATTATATCTTGTGAAATCGCCCGTCTAATGACCATTAACTCGGTATCTTGACTATTATCTTAATTAACACAGGTGAACGAGGTCCTCATATCAGTAGTTATTACAGGGATATCATGACGTCATAACCGAATAGATCGTGATGTCATAATCAGGTTGTGACGTTGTAACCAATCAGCAGCGGAATTTGAGGTCACGCAACACTATGACCCTAAGATTGACGAGTGAATAGCTTTAATTGGGTCGTTTGGGGTCTTGCTAATAAAGTTCACGGGTAAAGATAGTATAGAAATAATAAACTAAAGCATATAGACGTACAGAAATATAAAAATAATTCAGAAATAAACAAAAAATATAAAATTAATTAATAGTGATGTGACCTGACGCTAGGGTATATGAGAACGGGTTACTTACTTGTGTTCTAAGTAAAAAAAATAAAACATAAAATGCCTAAAATGTCCTGAAAGTCAATATAACAAATTACGAATAAATTTCCCTGCACGTGGAGAGGAAAACAGAACAAATTTCCTTATACGACCAAAAGAAGAACGATGAATTTTCCTTAAAGTCAAATTAAAAAAAATAATATCTCCTTTACGCGGAGGAACTAAATAAAAGAAGTACAATGGAATGAAAAAAAAAATATCAGTCAATATGCAAGAAAAATCCTGTCACACGCTGAGACCTTTAGTAAGATAGAGAGACGTGTGTGTGTGTGTGTGTGTGTGTGTGTGTGTTAAGTAGAGGTGGTGATGTGCAGGGTAGGGATGATAAAAGGCCCGGGTGGAGAGAGATTAGAGTGCCAGGGTGGAGGGCCAAGGTGGAGGGCCAGGGTGGAAGAGGAGTAAAGAGCCATGGTAGAGGGGGAGTGGGGGGATGGGGGGTCAAGGTGGAGGGGCGGGGTGGAGGGGCAGTGGAGTGGTAGGAAGGGATGATATATTGTGTGGAACATGTTTAAGCCCCTGTCGTCGCCGCACTGCGTACAGGAAGTGTAAACAGCTCCCTCTTTCCTCCTCTCTTTGTTGTGTGTGTATGTCTGTGTGTGTGTGTGTGTGTGTGTGTGTGTGTGTGTGTATGTCTCTGTGTGTCTATCCGGCACGCATGTCTTTGAAAGTCCTGTTTTTATTGTGTTGATGGTGATGCCTTAATAAACAAGAAGAAGACTATAACACTCACACAACAATGGGTAGTGAGGGTGTGCTGAGGGAGGAGGCAGGGTATACGAGAGGGGATGAACTATATTACCAAGACGCGTCACTGCAGTAAGAGGGATACACATAAAGTATAATACTGTGTAATATTTAGTTTCTTTCTATCTTATCTGAAAATATAAATTCATGGTAATATATTTTTTGTCGAGTTTTTTTTGGTAAGTAGAAACAACAGTTAAATGGTAAGAAAATATAAAAGTTATTCGTTGATGTTAATTTACCATGGCAAGTAAACTGAGCCAATAGAGGTTAGTGGTTTACAGCAGGAGAAGAATTTTGGGGGCCTTTGATAGTCACGAGCTGATGGTGAAACGGGAAAGATAAATTTGTGGCTGGGAGAAATAGGAGGGAGGGAGGGAGAATTAAGAAAGTGGCGAGAGATGCATAGATGCGTTGGGGAATATAGATAACACGGAAAAGAGAGAGAGAGAGACGAGAGAGAGATGGTAAGAGAAAAACTGAGGGAGAGAGGGATAATTATATCAAGGGAGAGAGACGTAATGGGAAAGGAATAAACGTCAATAGAGAGAGACACAGAAAGAGACAAATCGTAATAGTGGAGGGAAGGAAATGGTAACTCACTCACTCCTTCTCACTCTCTCCCACCATCACCAACCCTTTACCAGCCCCTCCCATCTGTTCCACCTTTTCCATCTTCTACTATCACCAACCTCTCCCACCCCATCCCATCTACCTCCACCCTTTCCCTCTTCCACCATCACAACCCCCCCACCCTCTCTCTCTCTCTGGCCACTCATTTCAACCCTCTTACCCTCTTCCACTCTCTTTCACTCTCTCTCTTACCATCTCCCACTTTCTCCCACTCTTCCCCTCTCGCCCCCTCCCCTGCCTGACCCTATTAAAGACCAGTCATAGCCCAGTGGTTCCATTTATTGATTCAGGTCGGGGGAAGGGCATCACATTTTTCCTCTCTAAATTAAGTTGTGTGGTGTTCCCAGGGGGGTTTATCTCGACCCGTTTTTATTCTACCGGAGGCTAATATAATGAAGGGGATGTTCTATGCCTCCTCCTTCTTCTCCGCCCCCTGTTCTCCCCCTGTCCGCCCCCTCCCCCCGTTTGTCCCTCTGTTCACCTTACACATCCTCCATTATATCAAGTTCTTACAGGGGAGGAGAACATCAAAGAGAAGACTTAACTTTTTATATGGTAAAGAACGACAGATGCTTGGTGCTGCTGTGAGAGATAGTCTTAACAGTGTTGGATACGTTATCTCGATAGTCAGGGATGGTGAACCTGCAAAGGGATGTAATTCTCCTTTATACGAAGCTTCAAAAGGTTTAATGCCACTTTTTTCGAAACGTCAAGAAGTCAGACTATTTTATTTATTTTTTTTTATTACAGATGGTGTTCCTACTGTTCCTAGGCTTCAAAAGGCCCATTACCTCTTTTTTGAAGCTTCAGAAGGCCTCAGTTTTTTTTTTTTAACGTAGAAAAATCGCCATTGTTCCGTCTGTACAAGTTTTGGTGTTTTTTATTATTATTATAAAGAAAATCCAAAGATTCAGCTTCACTTAAACCCTACAACTTGTCCCCGAAAAAGATCCTCTTCCTAATTTAGTCCAACGTCGGCATTTCCTCTCCCAAATGGACGTCAAGGCTTCGTGGTGTCTTTTTATTCGAAGCTTCAAAACTCTCACCGTATTTATTCGAAGCTTCAAAATGCCTCGTTCCTTATTTAACTATATATTTATCTATTTCAATAATATAATAGGAATGTTATGTTTATACAGTAATAGTGTGAACAATAAATACCTTGGGTAGGGGGAGAGAAGTGATTTAAACAGAACAAGAGAGAGAGAGAGAGAGAGAGAGAGAGAGAGAGAGAGAGAGATTTAAAGGAGAAACAATGACGAGATGAGAAATTTGACGCTTCCTGTATCTCTCATACTATCATGAGAAACAATTCTCAGAAAGTCGAAAGAAAACTCCTGCCTTAACTTCCTCTGAGAGTGAAGACCAAAGAAGTCAACTCCTTGCATTCATTTTTTTCTTTCATTTCTTTCAGTCTTTTATGTGGCGGAGAGAAAAGAAGACAGACTTTTATTTTTGGTTTAATTTACCAGTGATAAAAAAAGAGGTTGGCTGAGAGGGATTTATTTTGCCTTTTATTCAGGGATTTATTTTTTACTTCAAATTTTCTGGGGGGATTTTATTTATTTTTCATTTAATTTATTTATTATGTTTTATAAGATTTATTTTATTTTTGAAGGAGTTTTTTCTTTTGTTTTGAAGGATTAATTTACATAATATTTTTCCATGGATTTATTCAATTAATTTGTTGTGAGATTGTTAAGAATTTATTTATTTTGTTAATTTTGTTTTAAAGATTCTATTTAATTCATCCATTCATACTGGTAGTTATTTATTGTGTCTCATTTATCTCTGTCAAGTTCATGGAGCGACTAGAGGAAGGAAGAACAATACAGACAGACAGACAGACAGACAGACAGACAGACAGACAGACAGACAGAGATAATGGTTGCCACTGGTGTTCGAGGATGGCCGGCCCTAGGGCTACTACATTAGCAAACCATTATCTGGGAACACGATCCAAAAATCGATTAACTGAGGCGCACACACACACACACACACACACACACACACACACACACTAGCTGTACACAAATGGAATGTCTGAGAGAGAGAGAGAGAGAGAGAGAGAGAGAGAGAGAGAGAGAGAGAGATTAGGTTTATATATGAAAAGAGATAAAGTCCTGAGAGATCGAGAGAAAGAAAGAGAAAGCGGAGAGAGAAAAATCATCCTCACACACACTTCCTCTTACCAAGGAGAGAGCAACTGGTGGAGGCGCAGCAGCAGTGGAGGCAGGAGGACCCGGGTAACTCAACAGGTCGCTCTTGTAGGCCAGTAGCACCACCACCACCATCCGTCTCCTCCTCCCACTCCTCCTCATCTTCCTCCTCCTCCTCCTCCTCCCCCTCCTCCTCCTTCCCTCCCTTCCTACTCTCCTATGCTCCTCATCCCACATCTCTCTCTCTCTCTCTCTTTTCCATCCCTCCCACTGCTTCCCTTTCCACCCCTACCCCTTCCTCTTCCTCCCCACATCCCCACCGACACACAACCGGCTGCCTGATGTCGTCTCCTTCCGTTCCATTTTGTACAGTAATTTGTATATATTTTTTTCAGGGTGGGAAGGGGAGTGGATGGGCGGGACTGGGCTGGGTGGGTGGGTGGGTGGGTAGGTGAGTGGCTGGGCGGTCAAAGTTGGGTGGGTGGGCGGGTGGGGTGGGGTGGGTGGAGAGGAAGAGTTTGGGTGTGGCATTGGAGGGAATATTTTCTCGTCTTGTTTCCTGATGTTGATAATTTTCTACCGATTTTATTTATATTTTTATTTATTTATTTTTTTTTTTATTTTCCCCATCTAGTATTCTGTTTTTTTCTTGCTCTTTATTTCCTGTCCATTTTTTTTCCTCTCTCTCTCTCTCTCTCTCTCTCTCTCTCTCTCTCTCTCTCTCTCTCTCTCTCTTACAAACTCCATCATATTAATTACGAGGAAATTGGTAGTGTATGAAATAGGTTTACAGCAGCGCGTGAAATCTGATGATTGGTAAAAATTAATATATGAAGTACATTTGTGAGAGAGAGAGAGAGAGAGAGAGAGAGAGAGAGAGAAAGGGGACCTAACTACAGTATACCTCACCAGCCCACGAATCACGTAAACAAAACCTGTACTAATTTTCCTGAGCAAGGGAGGAACATCGTGGCTGGTAGGAGGGAGAAGGGGGGAAAAGGACTGAATCTCCTCTTGACTCTTAAGAAATTCTTCAGGATTTTGTTTTAATCTCTACCGATCGTTCCTTGCCAGAGCTCTCAGTGTAGGTAAGACTCTTTCTCAGGTGCGAGTGCAGGTGAGTGTCTAAATGAAGAAGGATTATTTTTGCTTTTTATTCTAGCCACTTCACAGAACACAGACGAGTTTAGTGAAAGACAATACTCGTATATCAAGATTCTCAAAATATTATACTGTTGCTGCTGCTCTTTTAATATTGTCAAAAACTCTCTCTCTCTCTCTCTCTCTCTCTCTCTCTCTCTCTCTCTCTCTCTCTCTCTCTCTCTCTAGTCTCTTCAAAGCTGAGTTTATTTCATCGATTTTTTTCTTTTTTTTTTTCTTTTTTTTTTTTCCTTCGGGTAAAAAATGACTTTACTTTCTGCCTTGACACCTCGTGGGATACAAGTTATTGAGGTAGTCTTGTGCGAAGTTCTGGGGACTAGCCTTAGATTTTCACGCTCACTCTTCTACGCCCACTCGTTCACGCCCACTCGTTACACCCACTCGTTCAAGCTTACTCATCTATGTCCACTCGTTTACGCCCACTCGTTCTCAAGCCTACACGCTCACGCCTACTCGTTCAAGCCCACTCGTGTACGCCTACTCCTCCACGCCCACTCATCCCCACCCACTCTACGCCCACTCAATATTCAAAAGTGCTTTGTTTAGGAGGAAGAGATAATTTTAAAGAGAGATAGAGTGACCAAGGTGTTTGTCTGTCGTGGTTTGAAAATTATTAATAAAACTGAAGAAGATATGGACTATTAATGCTCTTATATACGAGTACTATTATGTTATAACACTAGAAAATGGCCTAAAATACATGAGATACGTGGTTATAGTGCTAGAAATACGTGGTTATAGTGCTAGAAATACGTGGTTATAATACATGAAATACGTCGTTATACAATAATACACAAAAACCACAACACAAAAACGACAACACAAAACCACATCACATAAAACCACAACACATTAAAACCACAACACAACATCACGACACACTACACTCGATACATTTCTAACCACACAGGAGTGAAAAAATTCCCCCTGAAACTCCCTGGGGCGCCCTGTGTAACAACGTCCACGTAGATAAAAGAGTATCATTGAGCCTCGTGGTTTATTAGCCTCCTTGTTGACATTGAATTGCCACCGCTGGAAGGCATAGTTGCGTGGCTACACACAGTAAATCCAGGAAATGGACTCTACTGCATAAGTTGATGGATGGAATCTGTCTGTCTGTCTGTCTGGATGAATGAATGGATGAATGGAGTCAATCTGTCTGGGTGGATGAGAGAGAGAGAGAGAGAGAGAGAGAGAGAGAGAGAGAGAGAGAGAGACACCATTGGGACCTCAGGAGGCTTCTGATGGCGATGGTGGCGACATCACCCCTGGTAAAATATTGTCTCGCCTCCCGCCTGTTGCTCGCCGCGCCCTGTCCCTTGAGAGACTGCTACTGCTGGTGGTGTAGGACCTGTGTATCTCTCCTGCTGGGGGTGGTGTAGGACCTGTGTATCTCTCCTGCTACTGCTGGTGGTGTAGGACCTGTGTATCTCTCCTGCTGGGGTTGGTGTAGGACCTGTGTATCTCTCCTGCTACTGCTGGTGGTGTAGGACCTGTGTATCTCTCCTGCTACTGCTGGTGGTGTAGGACCTGTGTATCTCTCCTGCTACTGCTGGTGGTGTAGGACCTGTGTACCTCTCCTGCTAGGGGTGGTGTAGGACCTGTGTATCTCTCCTGCTACTGCTGGTGGTGTAGGACCTGTGTATCTCTCCTGCTGGGGGTGGTGTAGGACCTGTGTATCTCTCCTGCTACTGCTGGTGGTGTAGGACCTGTGTATCTCTCCTGCTTCTGCTGGTGGTGTAGGACCTGTGTATCTCTCCTGCTACTGCTGGTGGTGTAGGACCTGTGTATCTCTCCTGCTTCTGCTGGTGGTGTAGGACCTGTGTATCTCTCCTGCTACTGCTGGTGGTGTAGGACCTGTGTATCTCTCCTGCTGGTGGTGGTGTAGGACCTGTGTATCTCTCCTGCTGGGGTTGGTGTAGGACCTGTGTATCTCTCCTGCTGGGGGTGGTGTAGGACCTGTGTATCTCTCCTGCTTCTGCTGGTGGTGTAGGACCTGTGTATCTCTCCTGCTTCTGCTGGTGGTGTAGGACCTGTGTATCTCTCCTGCTGGGGGTGGTGTAGGACCTGTGTATCTCTCCTGCTTCTGCTGGTGGTGTAGGACCTGTGTATCTCTCCTGCTTCTGCTGGTGGTGTAGGACCTGTGTATCTCTCCTGCTGGGGGTGGTGTAGGACCTGTGTATCTCTCCTGCTTCTGCTGGTGGTGTAGGACCTGTGTATCTCTCCTGCTGGGGGTGGTGTAGGACCTGTGTATCTCTCCTGCTTCTGCTGGTGGTGTAGGACCTGTGTATCTCTCCTGCTACTGCTGGTGGTGTAGGACCTGTGTATCTCTCCTGCTTCTGCTGGTGGTGTAGGACCTGTGTATCTCTCCTGCTTCTGCTGGTGGTGTAGGACCTGTGTATCTCTCCTGCTTCTGCTGGTGGTGTAGGACCTGTGTATCTCTCCTGCTGGGGGTGGTGTAGGACCTGTGTATCTCTCCTGCTGGTGGTGGTGTAGGACCTGTGTATCTCTCCTGCTTCTGCTGGTGGTGTAGGACCTGTGTATCTCTCCTGCTGGGGGTGGTGTAGGACCTGTGTATCTCTCCTGCTTCTGCTGGTGGTGTAGGACCTGTGTATCTCTCCTGCTGGGGGTGGTGTAGGACCTGTGTATCTCTCCTGCTGGGGGTGGTGTAGGACCTGTGTATCTCTCCTGCTTCTGCTGGTGGTGTAGGACCTGTGTATCTCTCCTGCTGGGGGTGGTGTAGGACCTGTGTATCTCTCCTGCTTCTGCTGGTGGTGTAGGACCTGTGTATCTCTCCTACTGGTGGTGGTGTAGGACCTGTGTATCTCTCCTACTGGTGGTGGTGTAGGACCTGTGTATCTCTCCTGCTGGGGGTGGTGTAGGACCTGTGTATCTCTCCTGCTACTGCTGGTGGTGTAGGACCTGTGTATCTCTCCTACTGGTGGTGGTGTAGGACCTGTGTATCTCTCCTACTGCTGGTGGTGTAGGACCTGTGTATCTCTCCTGCTACTGCTGGTGGTGTAGGACCTGTGTATCTCTCCTACTGGTGGTGGTGTAGGACCTGTGTATCTCTCCTACTGGTGGTGGTGTAGGACCTGTGTATCTCTCCTACTGCTGGTGGTGTAGGACCTGTGTATCTCTCCTACTGGTGGTGGTGTAGGACCTGTGTATCTCTCCTACTGCTGGTGGTGTAGGACCTGTGTACCTCTCCTGCTGGTGGTGGTGGTGTAGGACCTGTGTATCTCTCCTGCTACTGCTGGTGGTGTAGGACCTGTGTATCTCTCCTGCTTCTGCTGGTGGTGTAGGACCTGTGTATCTCTCCTGCTACTGCTGGTGGTGTAGGACCTGTGTATCTCTCCTGCTGGGGGTGTAGGACCTGTGCTGGAGGGATATAGCAGAGGTGGTATGGAGATTTAGCAGTGGGAGGCGTGGTTCTGAGTGTGGAGGGCGTGTACAGGAGGGAATCTAACAAGGAGGGCGCTGAAGGAGGGACAGGTATTGGGATTACAGGCAACAGGTGAGAGATTAAATTCATATCTGTGTGTGTGTGTGTGTGTTTGTGTGTGTGTGTGTGTGTGTGTTTGTGTGTGTGTGTGTGTGTGTGAAGCTGGTTTGCGTGGCTGGATTAACCTACTGTATGATCCTGAGAACCTAGGCAGGTCACTCCACACAAACACACACACACACACACACTTACACGCACACTAAAAACTACACACACACACACACACACACAGACGTACACGCACACTAAAAACTACACACACACACACGCACACGCACACTAAAAAGCGCCATCTGTTGGTAAAAAGAACAACTTGTTTATGAAGCATCAGATTAAAAAGCTCAGAGATTTAATGTCCATATTACACCAGAGTCAGAGTCTACCAACTATTGTCCGCGACTGTACGTGTTCCTTGTGAGTAAATAACTGAGATAGAAAGAGATATTGATAACTGGTAGATGGAGAGAAGGCAAAGGTTGGATAAAAAAAGGAAAGAGGGGAAGAACAGATAGAGAGAGAGAGATAGTGATGATAAATGGAAAGCAGAGATGAAAATGGGTATTGATATGGTCAGATGAGTTACGAGGGAAAGGGTGGATGGTGTCTCTCTCTCTCTCTCTCTCTCTCTCTCTCTCCCTCGTGTCCCCATCTATATATCTATATTTCCAATTCCCCCACCACTATATTTTTACTGTAATATCCCTCCATCCCGCTCAATCTTACTCAAGTTACGACACCTTGGCCTCCTCTTTCTCCTCCTCCCCTCCTTCTTCCTAGCCCCCCCCCTCCTCCTCCCCCTCACTACCCCCTCCTCCTCCTCCCCCTCACTACCCCTCACCTATTGGCACCAGGACAGCACTAAAGGGTCGTAAGATGGCAGGCACTCCATGATTTACCCCAAGATTCACCCTTATGACACTTGAACACTGAGGCGGAAATGAGGAAGGGTGTACAGGTTCTTTGGTCACCTTCTCTTGATCACATTTCCTTTTCATTTCTCTCTCTCTCTCTCTCTCTCTCTCTCTCTCTCTCTCTCTCTCTCTCTCTCTCTCTCTCTCCATCTTGGTTGAACCTGATGGAAGTTTTACCTACAATTAATTGCAACTCATACAACGTAAGAACAATATAAGGGGGGGATATGAATGAAGAATTAATTAAGTACAGGTAAGCAACAGGTGTATCTGAAGTGACCTTAATTGATGTTACGTATATATTAATGAAGAAATTAAAATAGACCTTTGAAGACCCGTTTCCTCTACACAACTGACCAGAATAATAACTCTTGCCTAAATTATCGCTGTGTGTATTTATAAATTTGCTTGATGTATCGTATTAATGGTGTACCGTATTAATAGTGTACCGTATTAATAGTGTACCGTATTAATAGTGTACCGTATTAATGGTGTACCGTATTAATAGTGTACCGTATTAATGGTGTACCGTATTAATAGTGTACCGTATTAATAGTGTGCCGTATTAATGGTGTACCGTATTAATAGTGTACCGTATTAATGGTGTACCGTATCAATAGTGTACCGTATTAATACTCTATATAAATTAAAACTAGTGTATCGCTTGTTTATATAAGTTGTACAGGTGAATAACTCCTGTATATAAACTGCTCTACTGAGTTACCTGTAGAAATCAGATATTTCGTGTTATTTTTTTTTACCATTTTTGGAGGGTAAATTTTTTTTCATTCAATGTTTGTTTTTTAACCACCGATAACCCGTTTTATTATCCACCTAATGATAGCGATTCTCGTGTGTTTGTGTGTGTGTGTGTGTGTGTGTGTGTGTGCATTTATGTATGTATGTATGTATGTATGTATGTATGTATGTATTTTGATGTCATTTTATAGTTTTATTTTTATACACGAAAAAATAACGACCAAACAACCTCTCAATAATCACCGTTGTCATGTTGATTGATGATAAGGTACTTGTCATTGCCCTTGGTGATTAATGGGGGATTCCACGTGATTGATGACCCCCCCCCCCCTGTTTGATAATGGATGGGGGGATTTTTCCATTTTACCTGTTATTTATCTCCCAAGTTGATGGCCTTTGTGTCATTGATGTTTTGTTGTTGTTTTCGGTACGTGATTGTTGGTATCTGGTACGTGATTGAAGGTCCCTAGTACGTGAGTTGATGGCATCGATCTAGAAAATTTCTAGTTCCTCTTTCCTTCATTACCAGTCAGAGGAAAAGCTAAGTTCAGTAAGAAGAATCCTTAAGAAGACTCCTGAAGAAGACTCCTGAAGAAGACTCCTGAAGAAGACTCCTGAATAAGACACCTGAAGAAGATTTTGACCCCAGGTAGAGAAGTTTGTTACCGTGTTGGAGCTGATGTGATGGTCGTGGTGGTGGTCGTGGTGGTGATGGTCGTCGTCGTGGTGGTGGTCGTGGTGGTGGTGGTCGTGGTGGTCGTCGATGTGATGGTCGTGGTGGTGGTCGTGGTGGTGGTGGTGATGGTCGTAGTGGTGATCGTGGTGGTGGTGGTGGTCGTCGTGGTGGTGGTCGTCGTGGTGGCGGTGGTGGTCGTGATGGTCGTCGATGTGATGGTCGTGGTGGTGGTCGTGGTGGTGGTGGTGATGGTCGTAGTGGTGATCGTGGTGGTGTTGGTGGTTGTCGTGATGGTGGTCGTCGTGGTGGTGGTCGTCGTGGTGGTGGTCGTGATGGTCGTTGATGTGATGGTCGTAGAGGTGATCGTGGTGGTGGTGGTGGTTGTCGTGATGGTGGTCGTCGTGGTGGTGGTCGTCGTGGTGGCGGTGGTGGTCGTGATGGTCGTCGATGTGATGGTCGTAGTGGTGGTCGTGGTGGTCACAGTGGCCAATCTTCCCAAAGTTTTCCGTGAGTTTCGGCGAAAAAAAAAAACATCTTTTATTCGTTTAAGTTTCCAGAGCCTCTGAAGAACTTGAGAGAGAGTGAATTTTTATGGCCGTTCCGTAGAATATAAAGGTTACGTCTGTCTTCCTGTCTGTCTGTCTGTAACTGTCTCTGTATCTGTCTGTCTGTATCTGTTTGTATGTCTGTCTGTCTGTCGGTCTGTTTGTATGTCTGTATGTCTGTCTGTCTTGTTTATGTTTTCCTTCTATATTTGTGGTTTTGTCTCATTAACAGGTAAATATAGGTATGGAAACTTTATTTAATAGTATCTAATGAAAACTGACATATATTCTTTCCTCAGACAGACATCCTGGCAGACATACACCCTTACATACACCTTAACAGACACACAACAGACATACACCCTGGCAGACATACACCTTTACAGACATACAACAGACATACACCCTAACAGACAAGTGGATTTTTCAACCAACGAATGTAAAACCAAAAAATTAATAAAAATAAATAATAAACGACATAATTATAAGAAAATGACCAACATGAAGATAAAAATAAGACTAAACTTAAGGACTCGTCACAATAAACAACTCCTATGTCTCCTGCTTGACCGTGGGAGGGAAAGAACTCGACAGAAGAAGAAAAATAATAATAATTCCCATAAATTCCTGTAATGGAGGAGAAAGAAAACGGAATAAGAAAGAGAAAGAAAATGCAGGATTGAGGTGACGAAGGCGCTGCTGGTGTAGAAGGCAAGAGACCTCAAGTGCCATAAAACAGTGTCACGGCTGAGTGCTGGAGCCATTAAGGTCTGTTCCTCTCACTTCTTCTTTTCCTCAGCGAGTAAGTGAAGGAGTGACTTTTATCTCTGTTTGGCCCTTGTGTGTGTGTGTGTAGGGGAGGGGAGGGAAGAGGAGAGGAGGGGAGGGGTGAGGAGAGGAGGGGAGGGGAGGGGAGGTGAGTGTCTTGGGGAAGGAGGAGGAGGGAGAGGGAAGTAGGAGGAGGTCATGGGGGAGGAGGATGAGAGGGGAGGGGAAGGGGAGAGCAGTGGTAGGTAGAGCAGCAGAAGGAATTTGACAGTTTCTTTCGTTTCTACTTAATTTTAAATATTACTTTCCTCAATTTATTTTTATGTGTATATATTTTGTTTAATTTAAATTTTAAATTGTATATATTAACTCAAAGGATTTTTAGGTTTAGTAGATTATCTCAAATTGGGATTATTTTTTTCCGTTCGTTTCAGTTTGTTTCGCCCAAATCCTCCCCAAAAAGTTTAAGATTTTCACCACCTATCGTTCTGGACTCTCATACTTAGGCTGAAGATGTTTTCACTCGCCCCAGACTGTCCAACTTAAGACGTTCCGACACAAAATGTTCTCGGGGAAGGGTGTCGAGATGCCTCACCTCTCAGCCAAGAATAGTTTAGTTAGAGCGAATCGACGTCAACCTGTCCAAACTTGATTAAACTTGAACCTAACCTAACCAAACTTATACCTAACCTAACCTAACCTAACCTAACCTAAAACATTACAACTGAAGCTTTTAATCAACAGTTGCGCGAAAAGTCTCTCTCTCTCTCTCTCTCTCTCTCTCTCTCTCTCTCTCTCTCTCTCTCTCTCTCTCTCTCTCTCTCTCTCTCTCTCTCTCTCTCTCTCTCTCTCTCTAATCTAATTGTTTTCACACATCATCACACACACACACACACACACACACACACACACACACACACACACACGCACACACACACCCAATTCAATCACCATTTCTATTTCATTTCAAACAACAAACAAAACTAAACACCCCAGTATTATTTCAAACTCATTAATCACTCATAAAACAATTGACTGACAATAACACGTCTCCATTGTTGTGTTATGGTCGTATGTATACAGTATATTACCTTAATGAAGAGTACTGTTTATATGACTACCAATACCTGTTTTGATTTACCTGGCTGTATAGATGAGAGCTGATTAACTGGATGGTGGTGGTGGTGGTGGTGGTTGAAAAGGTGGTGGGGGTAGTAGTTGTAGTAGGGGTGGTGGTAGTAATAGTAGTAGTTGTAGTAGTGGTGGTAGTAGTAGTAGTAGTAGTAGTAGTAGTAGTTGTCGGAGTTGGGGCAGAAGCTCTCGTTCCCCTGAGGCAGAGCAAAGCCGACCGAAGGAGAGAGAAGGACAGTCGACATCTCATCCAGGCTGTAACATAACTTCTGGGCTGCTGCTTCTGTTCGGAGATCACCTCCGCGAGTCTGGCGTAGAAACATCTTGCACTTGGGCCCATCCCACCAGAGGTTGTGAACACTAGAGGAGTGAAGCTGCCTTGATCAACGTTTTGAATTCTCTCCCCATATGCCCTTCTCTTGTCGTTCTCGTTCCTCCTATGTGCAGCATCGAGAGCTAGGTGACGGTGACATGCGGCCATGGGATCAAAAATCCTGATGTCGAAGAAAGCTCGCTGTCCCCGCGTCCAGAATCCTCGAGCACTGACGTCCACACGGGCTTCGTTAGATGCGTTTGAAGTCCTGTGTTGGAAGATCTCACCATCCAATGGAAGGAGGGTTGGTTCTACCATGACGTCCCTGCAGATTTCCTTCAACATATTTGCTGTGAGATCCCTTACCTCGTCGTGCCTCATGCATATGAAGCCCCCCTTCTTGCACACCATGGCTTGATCGCCGTCAAAGGAAGAGCCACACACGCATTGGGAGGGCACACCTTCTACTGGCCGACCGTACCTTAGAGCAATGGCATCTGTAAATTCTTGTTTATTAAGACTGAAACCATTTGCCCTTATTGGTAACGTAGTTAACCAGTTCGAGGCGCCCACCTCCTGCGCTGTTGCTACTTTTTTTTCAAATTTTCTGGAACCTGCAGCAATAGTTGCTGCAACTTATCATTTTGGCAGTGCTGTCGATCTGTCGTGATGGACCTACGAATCTTATTTACTTCGCTGGTATCCACTTCCCCTGTTGCATTCTGGGCTATTATGTGGTCCGTGAGGGCTGCCGTGAGCTTAAGTGAATTTTGATGTTCAGTGGCAGCAATCTCCACTGGATTTGTTAGTCCCATCCCTCCCAGTCTTGGTGGAAGTGCAAGAAGTGCTCTTTCTGCTGGGGTTAAGTCAGGGTGTTTCACTAATTTGGGAATGAACTTGACACTGATAGCTTCTTCCAGAGGGTGGAGGAGGGGTCCGATATCAGGGATAGTACGCATCAGGTAGTTCCAACGATGCTTGACTCCATGGGTGAATGCAGCAAAGGCCGCATGCGGCTCTGTGTTAGCAATCTCAGACAGAGCTTGGATTTCACTAACCCACTCATTCACCTTTCCCGTTACGTACTCGGTCTTGAAGTCCGTAGTGCCAATTACTGCGCCTAGATGTCTTTGGCCGTCCTTAATTATTTTGACCTTACTTCCGCCAAAAACCTCCAATGCCCGTTCATAATGTTCTGGCTTTACGATGAGGAAGGACTTGCTGGCGTTTGGGTGGTACCCTATTTGTGGACCCCCCCAATTCCGACAACTGCTGCAGATATTGACTATGAGGCTACTGTCACTGAATGCCGCATAGATCTGCGGCTTAACTAATTTAACACAGATAGGATAGCTTCTTATGTATTAGGATATTTAATATTAAGGTAATTAAATGGTGGCGAAGGTGTGGCGATTGGGGGAGGCTGTAGTAGTAGTAGAAACCTCAAAAATTACATTCTCTTTTTAGAATAGTTGTGCCTGAAACAAGATGCCGGTTAGGTTAGGTTAGGTTAAAACCCGCCTCCAAACACGTTTCCCCAAGAGCATATAACCCATTTCCAAAAACGTTTCCACTATAAATATTTTTGTTCGCCTCACTGAAACGAAAACCAACGCGGGGATATATCGTCACGTCTGACTCATAAAGCGACAATTTCTTTTGAGGGAACTGTGGAAGTGAAGACGTGAAGGCGGTGATATTTGTGGCCGATCACACACACACACACGCACACACACACACACACACACACACACACACACACACACACACACGGGTCTGTATATGTTAGCCGGCCTGTGTGTGCTTGTGTGTTTCAGTATCTAAGTATATTCAGATCTACTTGCCCATGTCTTTGTCTGTCTGTGTGTCTGTCTATAACCATTTACCAGTGTCTCAGAGACAGTTTGTATCCAATAACATCCGGTTACCTGCAGCCAATTTCTTCCTCTTAAGCATCCGGCTCAAAATTATTCCCACCTTTTATCCGGCTTCAGATTTTGATATATTACTCCCTTCCTCCCTTCTCCACCTCCTCCCTTCCCCTCCTCCCCTCTCCCTCCGTCCCTCCCTCCCTCCCCTCTCCCTTCCCCTTCCTCCCTCTCCCCCTTCTCCCTCCTCCCTTACACCCCAAGCCATTAATAACCATCGATTAAGCCCTGAGTAGACCTGAAGCTCGTGTGCCATAAAACAAACCACTACACAGACCGATAACTTACGCCTGGAGATAACAGACACACCATCCCCCTGGCTAGGGTTCGCCAGACGCTCTTTCGCTTAGCTCTAGTATAGTATAAACATGTGGGGATGATAATATGTCTAGGGGTATGTCAATGTACTCTAGGGGTTGTCGTTGTACTCAAGGGGGTTAACTCGTCGTACTCAAGGGGTTAAAAAGGTGAGCTCATTCTATTTTTTATTTTATTAATTATGATATACCTCTTTATTTATACCTCCTCCTCCTCCTCCTCCTCCTCCTCCTCCTCCTCCTCCTCCTCCTCCTTTTCTTCACACCTGTATTAAAATATTCAATATACCAATAAAAGAAATATTTTATAATGTAAATTCTCCTTTCCAGGTACGTGATCGTAAACTTAGGTGACGGAGCCAATTCCAAGCATTAGTTACATTAATGCCAGGTGAGAATTTACCTGTATCTTTTAGGTAAGAATTTGCAAGTATGTCTACCTAGCAGGAATTATTTTCGATATTTATGAAGGAAACCTGAAGAATAATGTAAGTTATCGGGTTACCATGTAGTAGTAGTAGTAGTAGTAGTAGTAGTAGTAGTAGTATCATCATCATCCACGTAAAGCAATTAGTTTGAATCCTTTACCTGTTAATTGAGTATCATATTTTATTTCTTCACATATACCCAATTACCCTCATGTCTGTCAGTCCACCCAATGTTTACAGCGTGTTTATTTGTTTTATTTGTCTGGATTAAACAAACAAACAAACAATATATATAAATATGGGGTTTTGTAAAGCGTTTTATTTGTTTGGAAGAGGTTAGACAAACTACACTTATTTGTTTTTCATTTGTTCATCTGTTGGAGTTTCGTTGTCTGTTGTATGAGAGAGAGAGAGAGAGAGTGATTTTACGGTAGGTAGGGCCAACCTTAGCCAACTTAACTTAACCCATCCGCATCTGACCTAACCTAACCTAACTTAACCCAACCCAAGCTTTTGTATCTGGACATCGTACATTATAATAAAAATATACATTCTTGTCCGTGTTCGTGACTGATCATTGTAAGATTACCCGTCCGTGTCTATGATTGATGAATAAAATACATTAAACCTCTATCGTACATGTCCGTATCTGGTCATCATACCCCATCCCTCCCCCCCGCCCCACCCCGTCTACCGTCCGTGTCCGTGGTTGGTCATCATAAAACCACAAAGCTGCCCCCCCCCCAACCCCACGTCCGTGTCCGTAGTTTGATACCATCGACCCAACCGCTCGTAAATCTAGACTAACTTTGTGTTGTTCGTCTGTAATGGGTTGTTAGGGGAAATTTCCCTTTCCACCTGGGGGAGAATTGTAGGGATGGGGAAGTGATTTATTTTATTTTTTTTAGAGGAAAATTTCCGAGTGAATTTCGGAGTTTGGGTGGAAAGGTTTGTGTGTGTGTGGGTGGGGGGGGGGTCGTGTGTGTGTGTGTGTGTGTGTGTGTGTCTGTGTCTGTGTCTGTGTCTCTGTGTGTACATGTGTGTGCTTGTGCTTTATAAATAAATGACTCCCCCAAAAAAATTAATAAAAATAACTTCAAGTGGTGAACGATGAAGATGATCCACCACCTGTAGTTCCCCAGTGGGTCTATGGTCCGTACATCACAGTGACAACCCCCCTGTGTGCTGTCAGCCTTCCACACGACCACTGACGTATCTGCTAGAGGGAGTCCAGCCTCTCACAAATCCTCGTAACGTGAATATATACCATAGATGAAGAGATAATGAAGCGTCTAACTTGATAATTTTAGTTAAACCAGAAAAATAATACAATTATATTCAGTTTCTTTCTTTAATTCAATTCCCTTAGCATTAGTTCGGAAGCAAATTAATATATATGTTTCTTAAAGATTCTGTACCAAGTGAAGGTAAACTTGTCTCTGTTGTAAAGTCCTGCCATACCTACACACAACTACCGGATATATTGTGCCAACCTGGTCGTGTATGTCGAGGTCCAACAATCTCTCTTATCGTTATATCTATTGCGAGTCTTATAATAGAGCTGTTCGTGGTTCCTGTAACTAGAAATATGGGAACTGAAAAAGACTTAATAAAATATCCACCTGCAGCGTCTGTTGTGTTGAAATCGTCGTCCAGAAAATCAGAGCAACTGGAAAACGACCTTGACCTTTCACCAATAATCACCATATAAGATCAATAATGTAATAACAATCTTGAAATAAATGTCTAGTATATTTTATTGTAGTTTATTCTATAACTGTATCATCCCGACTACATAAACTGTTCCAATATTCATTTTATTTTCTGGCATCAGCGCTTCACCCAGACTAACCGTGTCCGCTTGTTACATTCAGTCACTCAGCTGTCCCCCACATTCCTCAGCTTTCCGTAAGTCGCTTCAGTCATAGGTCTAATCACTTTCACAGATAACGTCAAGGGATCAGTTCGTCGTATTTCGTCCGGGATATTTCAGCGGCATCCTCCTGTCCGCCAGAGTCCGCAGCTGGAGTGGTATTGCGTATTAAGGCAAGTGACGCGTGGAATGTAAACAATGCGTATGAGTTGGTGACCTGTAAACCTATCCCAGTTGGTGACCTGTAAACCTATCCCAGTTGGTGACCTGTAAACCTATCCCAGTTGGTGACCTGTAAACCTATCCCAATTGGAGATATATACAGGGCACTGAAGTCCTTATGTCCCATTAGAAGTTCAACAGGGGCTTAAAGGGTTTTTTCTTATACTTAATTGGGTTGGTCCTTTAAGAGCTTATTCTTATACACTGCAACACCTTCACCAGTTCTTTATGGCTTCCTTACTGCACTAACACACACACACACACACACGCACACACACACACTTGATTATGGCGATCTTAAGGCCCTTATTCACAATACTCACCATATATAATAAATACGTCTTATAAACGAGAACTCCAGCCTGATTGACGGTAGGCAACCCTCAGAGCCTTACCTCCCTCCGTCGTTCTGAGAGAGAGAGAGAGAGAGAGAGAGAGAGAGAGAGAGAGAGAGAGAGTCCTCGTCAAGCAGTCCCCACCCACAGTGCCCTCAGCCAACCCCTCTCAGTCTCGTTTATTTACACACGACCCTCTGAGACCATTGTGCTCGTTCTTGCTGACTCGTGACTGTATTGGGTGAAAGTTTGGGTTAGGTTAGGTTAGGTTAAGTTACGTTAGGTTAGGTTAGGTTAAGTTACGTTAGGTTAGGTTAGGTTAGGTTCTAGTTATTTCGTCCGTCATTCCGTCCGTCAGTCCATCCGTCAGTCTGTCCGTCAGTTCATGCGATCTCGTCTCTCTCTCTCTCTCTCTCTCTCTCTCTCTCTCTCTCTCTCTCTCTCTCTCTCTCTCATTGGGAGGGGAGGTACTAAAAAAAATATAAAAAATCAATTGCATGTCACAGTTACGTAACCTGTCTGGTACGACCCAATGACGCTATTAACAATGAACACAGTACGACTCTGGGTTAACCGGCGTACATAGGTCGTTCATCCCTATTCACCTGGTAATTGAGTTTGAGTTTCAATTTTCCATTTTTGTTTGTTTGTGTGTGTGTGTGTGTGTGTTTTTTTTTTTTTTTTTACCCCCCAAGAGCCATATCGACATTCCGTTATTAATTTCAACTTGGTAAAAAATATTCATAATGTCCGGTTTACTTACATTAACTTAACGTAAATTCGGTTAAAGTGCAGTTATCAGGACTGCATTGTATACGTTAAGAGGATAATGACTTTACTGATAATATCTGTCCTGGGAGGTGGGGTGTGGGGGGGGGTGTTGGGGAGAATATGAGAGATGGGTAGGGAGGGGAGAGAAGGGGAGGGGTAGGGTAGGGAGATAGTTAGGGAGAGAGGGAGAGAAGTGGTTGAAAGGGGAGAGAGAAATAGGTAGGGAATTTGGGAGGGAAAAATTGGTACAGATATGAAGCTAAAAATAATGGGTAGGGAAGGAAAGAGGGGGAAGGGTAGGGAAAATAATCGGTAGGGAGAGGTGAGATAAGAGAAAAAACGATAAATAGGGAGAGGTGAAGGAGAGTAGAGAGGAAGGGTGGTGAAAGGAATTGTAAAAAAAAATGGGGAGAAAACAAGGGGAGAGATAAATGGTGAGATAAATACATTAGATGAACAAGACAGAGGGGAGAGGTGAGAAGCAGAGGGAGAGAAGAAGTGGGAGAGAGGGGAGAGAAGGGAAAGGGTGAGGAAAAGAGGGTAGGGTGAGAGGAGAAGAGAGTAGGGGGGACAAAGGAGAGGTAAGAGAGAAAGTGAGAGGCAGGAGAAGGGAGGAACAAGTAAGAGCGAAAGAGAGGAGGGAAAAATCGGTGAGAGTGAAGAGACGAATGAGGGACGGAGAGGTAAGGAGAAAATTAAATTTGAGAGGTGAGAGAATTCTGACACGGTGATCAATACCTGTAAACCATTTTGGTAGTGTGTGTGTGTGTGTGTGTGTGTGTGTGTGTGTGTGTGTGTGTGGCTTGATATTAACACAGCCAGTCTACCAACCTCACCACCACCCCTCACCACCACCCCTCACCACCCCTCACCACCACCCCTCACCACCACCCCTCACCACCACCCCTCATCCACCACCCCTCACCACCCCTCACCACCACCCCTCACCACCACCCCTCACCACCCCTCACCACCACCCCTCACCACCCCTCACCACCACCCCTCACCACCCCTCACCACCACCCCTCACCACCACCCCTCACCGCCACCCCTCACCACCACCCCTCACCGCCACCCCTCACCACCACCCCTCACCACCCCCCCTCACCACCACCCCTCACCACCACCCCTCACCACCCCATAATTTCTTTTTATTTTGTAGCTCAGTTGACCAGATAATAGGATGGTCCTCTCCTTAATTACCTTAATAAATTCTTAACTCTACGGAGATTTAATTGCGGTGGTAATTATGATGATAGATGAAATAATTAGGTTTATTATAGAAGAATTTGATTTGAGAATGATAATACATTTGTTGTCATTATTAGGTGATAGTGTATTGTCCATCACCACCACCCCTCACCACCCCTCACCACCACCCCTCACCACCACCCCTCACCGCCACCCCTCACCACCACCCCTCACCGCCACCCCTCACCGCCACCCCTCACCACCACCCCTCACCACCACCCCTCACCACCACCCCTCACCACCCCATAATTTTTTTTATTTTGTAGCTCAGTTGACCAGATAATAGGATGGTCCTCTCCTTAATTACCTTAATAAATTCTTAACTCTACGGAGATTTAATTGCGGTGGTAATTATGATGATAGATGAAATAATTAGGTTTATTATAGAAGAATTTGATTTGAGAATGATAATACATTTGTTGTCATTATTAGGTGATAGTGTATTGTCCATCACCACCACCCCTCACCACCCATCACCACCACCCCTCACCACCACCCCTCACCACCACCCATCACCACCACCCCTCACCACCCCTCACCACCACCCCTCACCACCACCCCTCACCACCACCCCTCACCACCACCCCTCACCACCACCCCTCACCACCCCTCACCACCACCCCTCACCACCACCCCTCACCACCCCTCACCACCACCCCTCACCACCCCTCACCACCACCCCTCACCACCCCTCACCACCACCCCTCACCACCACCCCTCACCACCACCCCTCACCACCCCTCACCACCACCCCTCACCACCACCCCTCACCGCCACCCCTCACCACCACCCCTCACCGCCACCCCTCACCACCACCCCTCACCACCCCTCACCACCACCCCTCACCACCACCCCTCACCACCACCCCTCACCACCCCATAATTTCTTTTTATTTTGTAGCTCAGTTGACCAGATAATAGGATGGTCCTCTCCTTAGTTACCTTAATAAATTCTTAACTCTACGGAGATTTAATTGCGGTGGTAATTATGATGATAGATGAAATAATTAGGTTTATTATAGAAGAATTTGATTTGAGAATGA
>CAUDMG010000814.1:530000-562500 GCA_958450375.1 Homarus gammarus | reverse complement strand
AGGAGGAGGAAGACGAGGAGAAGGAGGAGGAGAAAGACGAGGAGAAGGAGGAGGGGGAAGACGAGGAGAAGGAGGAGGGGGAAGACGAGGAGAAGGAGGAGGGGGAAGACGAGGAGAAGGAGGAGGAGGAAGACGAGGAGAAGGAGGAGGAGGAAGACGAGGAGAAGGAGGAGGGGGAAGACGAGGAGAAGGAGGAGGGGGAAGACGAGGAGAAGGAGGAGGGGGAAGACGAGGGAGGGCGAGAAGAGGGAACAAGGAGAGGAGGAGGAGTGTGAGGACAAAGTATGGAGAGAGAGAGAGAGAGAGAGAGAGAGAGAGAGAGAGAGAGAGAGAGAGAGTTACTGGTACACAGATAATGTATCTTCTTTTTTCAAATTACAATTACTCTTAAGTGTGTTCTTATGTTCTTAAGTGTGTTCTTATGTTCTTAAGTGTGTTATTATGTTCTTAAGTGTGTTATTATGTTCTTAAGTGTGTTATTATGTTCTTAAGTGTGTTCTCTCGGTAAGATATTCAGAGGTCAGCTAATCCACTGTCAGTCACCAGCCAAAGCTCATGTACATTACTCCCTGTTCTGATAAATTAAAAACAAAACAAAAATTTATTACACTTAAAAAGACTTCTTATTCCCTGGGACGATATTTTCAGATTTTACAAAGTGGTGGAAAGTATTTTGGCTAAGTTAGAAAGTATTTGTGTCACCCCAAGTGTGTGTGTGTGTGTGTGTGTGATCATATCTTGGATCAAATCAATCCATCAGTTGTTTTGTTACACGGGAGAGGAAATTGTATTCTTATCATATAAATTGTCCCTTCTGTTATGGATCGCTTATTTTTTTTTTATTATTGCAGGTTCGAGTTTGAACGTTTTCTCTCTCTCTCTCTCTCTCTCTCTCTCTCTCTCTCTCTCTCTCTCTCTCTCTCTCTCTCTCTCTCTCTCTCTCTCTCCTAACATCCATAAAATTGTTTCTCCTCCTCCCCCCCCTTCCCTATTCCACATACTCTAGTAAAGTACAGCGTAATCTCGCTCTTACTGACTGGAAGCATAGTGTCCAATATTCCCTGCAGGTGGTTGATTATAATCTTGCCGTATGTGTGTGTGTTGTGTGTGATGGGGGAGGGAGGCTGAGCCAAGCTTTAGAGGCTGGAATTACACACACACACACACACACACACACACACACACACACACACACACACACACACACACACAACCCCCCCACACACATCCCCCCCCCACACACACACAACATCCCCCCACACACACAACATCCCCCCCCCACACACAACATCCCCCCCCCCCCACACACACACACTCGGAATAAGTTTTTCAATAAATCTGGTAATGGAAATATAAATTGAACGTATCCCCACAGCCTTTGTTTTTAAACCATTTAATACCCAGGAGTTTATAGCAGATATAAACTGAATAACAACACCGACGTATGGCTAAACAGACAGACAGACAGACAGACAGAGGCACAAACAGACAGACAGACAGACAGAAGCACAAACAGACAGACATTCATCCATTTAACATCATTTCGACAATATTTCTTATCATTAAACAAAAAACAACATGAAATAAAAGGCAATAATACCAATATCAAGAAATCGCTATAAAATACAGTTAATTATACCGTTGTTTACTCTAATTACTATACGAAATACGGTTAATTATACCATTGTTTAATATAATTACTATACGAAACACAGTTAATTATACCATTGTTTACATTACTATAATTACTATACGAAACACAGTTAATTATACCATTGCTTACATTACGATAATTACCATACGAAATACAGTTAATATACCATTGTTTACTTTACTCTAATTACCATACGAAATTATAGAACCTAACTGAACCCTAAAGTAGTGAATTAGTAAAGGCTAAAAAATATTACATTTAATATAGTGTAAAATCACAAGCCGTAGTAGAAGCTCAGAACTTAACAAAGATAAACCAAGATGAATAAACAAATAAACACAGATAAAACAAAGATAAATAAACAAATAAACAAAGATAAACAAAGATGAATAAACAAATAAACAAAGATGAATAAACAACCCTGAATTTTTATTTTTCTCTTGTCATTTGTTTTAGTTCATTTAATCACCAAATTCCACAACTAAACAGGCCAATAGTGAAGAGTAGTCAGTCTATCACATATAGCTATTATAGACTAAAGAACAAAGGCTATATAAGTAACCTATATAATACAACACATATTGGGTCAAATACAACACATATTGGGTCAAATACAACACATATTGGGTCAAATACAACACATATTGGGTCAAATACAACACATATTGGGTCAAATACAACACATATTGGGTCAAAGTAACACTACAATTTAATTTATAATACACAGGTAAATAAAACAAACCGATGACCTCCCTTTTTTTCACACGGATAACATTTTGTTTTTGTTTTATTGATCCAAGTTATTTTTGGTTCACGTGATTAAAAGGTGTTTGTGGTGTTTGTGGTGTGTGTGGTGTTTGTGGTGTTTGTGGTGTGTGCGGTGTTTGTGGTGTTTGTGTGTTTGTGGTATGTGTGATGTTTGTGGTGTTTGTGGTGTTTGTGGTGTGTGCGGTGTTTGTGGTGTTTGTGTGTTTGTGGTATGTGTGATGTTTGTGATGTTTGTGGTGTTTGTGGTGTGTGTGGTATGTGTGGTGTTTGTGGTGTGTGTGTGTTTGCGGTGTGTGTGGTGTTTGTGATGTCTGTGGTGTTTGTGGTGTGTGTGTGGTGTTTGTGGTGTTTGTGTTATGTGTGGTGCCTGTGGTGTTTGTGATGTCTGTGGTGTTTGTTCATGGAATCGGTATTTAGTACAGTGAAATTTATCTATAACGGACTATATGAACAGGAAAGTCCATTATATCGAGGATCCGTTATATATGAAACTCTCATCTAACGAACTTATTGTATAGAGATAAAAATCCGTTATATCGAGGATCCATTAGATATGAAACTCCCATCTAACGGATTACATCGAGAGAGGAATCCGTTATAACGAACTCACTGTATTGATAAAAAAATACACGGTTACCGGATATTTTTCTCTCATCTATACTATATATTAAAGTATAGAAAGTAATGTTTATATAATTTGGCAACAGAAGGAACTCGAAAAGAAAATGTTTATTGGTGTTTAAAATCTCAAGACAACATTGTATTTTAAGTGACGAATCATCAACAGAGAAATGTTTAATAATATCAAATAGAACATGCAACGGGAAAGGATTTTATTTTTATTTTTTATATTTTATTTTTATTAAACATTTCTAGAGAATTATTACCGGAAAGTGCCTCAATAAACACTCAATATCCGGTAAATATTTCCTTATATTTTTTTTTTATCAATGATGCTCGTGTGTAGATGAAGTTTCGACCCGGTGATTGGCTGTTCCACTTAGCGGCTCCACCAATCATAACCATCCCGTCGCTATGTTGAGTGTACAGCAGATGGTACACAATATGGACCACTAGAAGATTAGACATCCCAGCTTATTTCACCTGAAGATTAGACATCTCAGCTTATTTCACCTGAAGATTAGACATCCCAGCTTATTTCACCTGAAGATTAGACATCCCAGCTTATTTCACCTGAAGATTAGACATCCCAGCTTATTTCACCTGAAGATTAGACATCCCAGCTTATTTCACCTGAAGATTTGACATCCCAGCTTATTTCACCTGAAGATTAGACATCCCAGCTTATTTCACCTGAAGATTTGACATCCCAGCTTATTTCACCTGAAGATTAGATACCCCAGCTTATTTCACCCGGCCTGACTTAAGCTAACCGAATCGTCAGGTGAAATAAGCTGGGGTGTCTAATCTTCAGGTGAAATAAGCTGGGGTGTCTAATCTTCAGGTGAAATAAGCTGGGATGTCTAATCTTCAGGTGATCTATTGTTAGCGCTGTCAGTTCAGAAGGTTAATACCGTCACCATTAACACAACAGTCTTACACACGCAGTTCCTCCCGTCAGCTTGATATAATGAAGTCATTATCTGAGTGATAATAACAATTCACTCCTTGGTTAATGCTGTGTCATTATAGATCACCTGAGCATTAACCACCTGGGGAATTAGGTTAGGTTAGGTTAGGTTAAGGTTAGGTTAAGGTTAAGGTTAGGTTAAGGTTAAGGTTAGGTTAAGGTTAAGGTGTGTCTCAGCTGGTAAACAACATAGAGGTGTGCTGGTGGTGTTGGCGCCCGGCAGCTGAGGCAAGGAGACAGCCACGCCCTCAACCTCCTCCCTCCAACAACCACGCCTTCACCTCCTCCCTCCAACACCCACGCCTTCACCTCCTCCCTCCAACACCCACGCCCTCCTCCCTCCAACAACCACGCCTTCACCTCCTCCCTCCAACACCCACGCCTTCACCTCCTCCCTCCAACACCCACGCCCTCCTCCCTCCAACACCCACAACAATCCCTAACCTAAGGATTTGGTTTGAAGTTGACACAGTAGGTATAGGGAGTAGGCATAGCGTCAGGCCAGGGAGTAGGCATAGCGTCAGGCCAGGGAGTAGCGTGAAGGTGTTTAGCAAGTATGACTGAACCTGTGGCCACTATGTCAACACACTCACTGGTCATTAGTTCAGTGATGTTCCCCGTCTGTATTATTTGTCTTGGTTATGTTGCTCTCTATGACTTCCTTCCTTTAAAACACTTCAATTTCAATTACCCACAGAAATCAGACCAAGAGATTGTTGCTGTTTTTCTGTCGCCTTGTATCATGGTAGTATTTGTTGAGTGGAAAAGAAATTCAAAATGATTCCCTGTGAGAACTTTCCCTCCCGATAGATGAATAACTCAAAATATTCTGTGGAAAATAAGTGAGGAGTCGTGAAGGAAAAAAAATAGTCTTGGTTATTGGTGCTTGTGGTGGGTTTTTTTTTCAGTTGTGTTTTTCTTTGTCTTTTTTTTTGGGGGGGGTGGGGGAGGGGAGTTAGTCAGTACCCCCCTCCAGAGCATGAAAAGCCGTCATGGCACTACAGTAACTCCTGATAGCCCTCGAGTCATGCATGCTGCCTTTTACAGTCAAGTTCGATGACCTCTTTGACATGGCCTCATCTATTGTGGTGGAGGTCATCTTGGGGTACCGGGGCTTTTATCTGAGGATAAGGAGGAGGAAGATATCGAATTTTATGTGAGACGGCGGAATAAGAGGACAGCATCAGGTCGCGGCCAGGCATGATAAAAGCTTCGTGAAGACGTTGAGTCGCGAGAAGCACAGGAGTTCGGTATAAGATAAAACAGCGAGAGGAAAACATTACAACTTTCTGATAATAAAACTATGTAGGAATATAAACACTCCATGTAACACTCGATTTGGGCTCAGGTGAATGTTTAATCGGGTTTAATGTCGTCCCAGAATGGTTATGGAGTCTGCCAGAAGGTCATCATTGCACCTGTCACGCTGGGATTGGCTGGTAGTGATTAACGCTCAGCTGCTGCCAGGTTGTCCCTCACGAGGAATGGGAATAGTGATTGATGTTTACGCCAAAATTGATTGATTAAGTGGGAACATTGATCACCAGATGGCCAAGAAAATAATAATAGGTGGTTAATTGTCAAGAAAATAATAATCGATTGGTTAATTGTCAAGAAAATAATAATCGATTGGTTAATTGTCAATAAAATAATAATCGAAAATAAAATCCTGTTGAGGGCGGGTTGTCGAGCGCTAAGAAGGGTTTTTACTGGTACAGAGACGTCTTCAAAGTCCTCCTCGGAGTTTCACATGAGCATCCCTTTTTTGTGTGTGTGTGTGGCTTCTGGTGCTTCAGGGTCCGTGGATAGAAAAGTTGCTCTCGGTGGCTCCTCTTAGGTTTCTAAAGATGGAACTCAGGACGATGTTGTCTCTGATCTTACTCGTGGTTATAAAAGAACAGTGAAACCTTTGCCAGACATTGACCACGAGTATCTTACCTGTCTGTCTCGTTATCACTGTTTTAGATTACCATGGCGTTCGGAGATATATTAGTTACTGTGAATAAATCATTGCTTTTGAAATAAACTAATCGAGGAAGGGAAGGAGGGGTGGGTGGTGGAGCAGTATAGAGACGGAGTGGAAGGAAGGAGGGGTGAATCGTGGGGTAGTAGAGGGAAGGAAGGAGGGAGGGAAGGAGGACAAGGCAGTATTTCCCAAACATGGATGCAAGATCTAATTTATCCAATTATTCTGAGTGGAATTTAACCATCTGGTCCCAGTTTATGAGTCTCGACGCTGAACATAGAGAGAGAGAGAGATGGCCTCCTGTGCTAATCTGACCCTAGTGTGGCCTATAAACACACACACACACACACACACACACACACACACACACACACACACACACACACACACACACACACACACACCTACAATGCCTCGTCTGTTCGATCATCCAGTCATCCACAATTTTGTTTCATTGTAGAGTTTCATACTATTATAATGTCATGATATCTATACTAACATTGTATTATTAGCAGAAGAAATAATGACAAAAAAAGGTGTAACTTCATTCGTTGTTTCAAGAGACAGAATACTAATGCTGGACACGAAGAACTCAGGTAATATCCTCCACACTATTGACCACACTTCAGTAATCAAGGAATTTCTCACCTACAAGACCCACTTCCTCCTCCGGAAACCGATCGCAACACCTCAGTCGTCCTTCTTATATCAATCAAATCCGACCGAGTAATCCATCTCGAGACTGACTTGTAACTTGGACCGAGACTCGATAGATTACTCACCACTCCACCAGGGACAGTCAAATCAGTCAGGGATGCAGTTAACTGTAGGTTGTTAAAGGAACCATTGAATGACTGGGTGTATCAAGGGAGAGTAATTCTGTTATGGGGGAATGGCTGGGTGTAAAATGGTAATGTGGAGGAGGAGGAGGAGGAAGTCTTGGTGGTGTGCGTGTGTGTGTGTGTGTGTGTGTGTGTGTGTGTGTGTGTGTGTGTGTGTTGTTGTTGTTGTTGTTGTTTTTCATACCATTTCCTTCATCCATTATCTTATTTCCTGGTAATTCTCTTCCTTCTTACCCATTTATTTGTAGTTCTTCTTTCCTACATCCTCTTACTTAATTCTCTCTCTCTCTCTCTCTCTCTCTCTCTCTCTCTCTCTCTCTCTCTCTCTCTTTGCACCCTTATCACCTTTTCTCCCCCTCACTCGCTCTCCCGTCTTCCTCTCTCCCTCTCTTAACCTCTCCCCTCACACCTCACCCTCACGCCTCGCCTCTTCACTCTTTCCGGACCTGTGGCTTTGTAGATTAATTTTCCAACACTTTCCCCGCCTCGCTTCCTTATCGTTAAAACTAACTCTCTCTCTCTCTCTCTCTCTCTCTCTCTCTCTCTCTCTCTCTCTCTCTCTCTCTCTCTCTCTCTCTCTCTCTCTCTCTCTCTCTCTCTCTTCCCCTCTAACACCAACTTACCCTTATCCCTTCATGCAAGAGTTCCCCTCGATTCACTCATCATGACCACCCCTCGTTTCCCTCTTTCGTCAGCTTACCAATAATTCCTCTCTCTCTCTCTCTCTCTCTCTCTCTCTCTCTCTCTCTCTCTCTCTCTCTCTCTCTCTCTCTCTCTCTCTCTCTCTCTCTCTCTCTCTCTCTCTCTCTCTCTCTCTCTCTCTCTCTATTATCCTTCCATTTATTATTACCATTATCCCTTTCCACACTCACGGGCTTTGGGTGGGATGGATGGAAGAGGGAAGGAAGATAAAGAAGATGGTAGGATGGGAAGAAAGTATATAGAGATTAAGGAAAGGGGGGATGAGAGAGAAGGGGAAAGGGGAGGATGAAGGAGGGGAAGGGATATGAGGACGACGGGATAGAAATAGGAAGGGAGGATTAAGGAATGAAGGGGAGGGGAGGATGAAGGAAGAGGAGAGGAAGGGAGGATGTACTGTAGGAAGGAAGATGAAGGAAGAGAGACGGAAGGAAAGGGAGAAGAAGAAGAAGAAGATAACAATGGTATTTTCGTCTTTCTTTTGACTTCCATCCGAGGGGAAGAGGCGAGGGGAGGAGAGGGAGAGAGGTTACCACTTATCTCTCTTTTCGTGTCTATTCAAAGGGACAATGAGAGGGGAGGGAAGAGGAGAGGGGAAGGAGGAGGAGAGTTGGAGGAAACAGGAGAGGAAGGAAAAGGGGAGGGGAAGGAAGGTCATCAATCGTTTTGTTTTTGTGAGGGGAAGAGGAACGGCCATTATATTGTACTTAGAGTGAGGGGAAGAAGAAGAAGAAGAAGAAGAAGACCAATTTAGTGTTCTTGAAGTGAGGGGAAAGGAAGAGAAGAACATGATAAGTTACTAGAATGAGGGGAAAAGGGCAGCAGCTACTTGACTCTGTGGCCAATTTCGAGAGTCATGTTGTTGATTGTGAGGGAAGGAGAGGGGAAGAAATTGTGAGGAGGCTGAGAGGGGAGACTTTGAAGGGTAGAGAGGGGAACTGTGAGTGGAGAAAAGGAAATGCTGTGAGTATTTAAAGGGGAAAAGAATTGACACTGGAGTATTGTGAGGGGAAACAGAGGGTAAAATCGAGTACCATAAGAGGAACAGAGGGGAAACGAGGGGGAAAGACAATAACAATTAAACTCTTTCATTGTATATATCATAATACACCATTGGAAATATACATAAGCTTTCAGATGTTTTCTCACTTATATTCACTCAGTAAACTCATTTAATCATTCATACTTAAACACATAAAAAAAAAATAAACAAACTGAAAAAAAAATTGGGGAAATTTTTATCAGAAATGTTTCGTTTGTTCATTATGGGAAATTAACAAGAGATTCGATATTGCTGGGAGATGAAAATGCTATCTTGATGTGAACAAAATTAATCTGTAGGTTTCATAGTTAATTTACCTTAACTGTGTGGTGTTTCATTAAATGGCCCTTGTGTTAATTCGGGCCATTATTTGTGTATCCTATGTGGCCATTACTTGTGTGTTTTGTTAGGTAATATGGTCCTGTTATTATTATTATTATTATTATTATTATTATTATTATTATTATTATTATTATTATTGTTATTATTATTATTATTATTATTATTATTATTATTGTTATTATTATTATTATTATTATTATTATTATTATTATTATTATTGTTATTGTTATTATTATTATTATTATTATTATTATTATTGTTATTATTATTATTATTATTATTATTATTATTATTATTATTATTATTATTATTATTGTTATTATTATTATTAGTAGTAGTAGTAGTAGTAGTAGTAGTAGTAGTAGTATGAACATCATCTTCCTCCCAGTTCAGAAGGAAAAAAAATAACTTAGGACTCGTTAAGAATGCGGAAGTATCCAAGATGGCGATGATCCCTTGGTCGGCGGTGAGTGTAAACAAGACTTGAATCCTCTCCCCCGTGCTCCGACTGATGCTCTTTTGTTTACATATAATAGATTCCTTAATCCTCCACAATGTTTCTGGTTTTTTCATTTATATTTTTTTTTTATACATATGGCGGAGGACTGAAGGAGTGTTGGGAAATAATGAATGGTTGAATGGCTTGCATAATGGCTTTGATGCATTGTTATAAACGAGATGTAGAAGAATTTAGTAATAATATGATATAATTAAGAGAGTTGTTGGGTGGCGTAAGATAAAAGAATGTGTAAACTTGGTCTTACACAATGGACGCCACCTAATTATGATACGGCTAATGTAGCAAACTTTTTTATTTTTACGTAATTATATTGTAGTACAGAGAGAGAGAGAGAGAATATAGCACTGGATTGATACAAACATGAAGATAACGATGATGATATTGATAATGACGATGATGATGACGATAAAGATACTGATATATTTACACCGGACGATAACTATAATAACTCAATAAATAAGAAAATAATGCAATACAATGTGTAGAAGAGAAGAGAAGAGAAGAGAAGAGAAGAGCCAGCCAGCCAGCCAGAACAGTGTGTGTGTGTGTGTGTCATCATTTAGCCTGTGATGGTCAGTCCACAATTATCTCTTAAAACATATTAGCTTGTCAGCGTGTGGGTTCCCTCCCTGCTTCTGCTGACCTGCTGTGAGAGGCAGGAATGAACAGCAGGAGGGGAGGGAAGTGGTAAGAACAGCAGAAGGGAAGGTCAGTTAGAACAGCAGAAGGAAAGGAAGGAAGAGAGTTAGAACAAGCAGGGGGGGGGGGAGGAAGAAGGAGAGATAAACATAAAAGCAGAAAGAAGACGGAGGGAGAGAGACAGAGAGGACAGCAAGAGGATGGAGGAGGAAGAGAAATGGACAACAATGTTATTTTGTCTCTTTACGTTGTTGTAAAATCTTTTAATTCCTCTTTTTTCTTTTTTCTTCAATATCCCTTTATTCTCTCTCTATTATATTACTACATTTTTATTTTCTCGTTTACAGTTCATTTACGTTGGTTTGTGAATTACTAAAATGATTTACGGAAATAACCTAAATAAACCTAACTTAACCTAACCATAACCTAACCTAACCAGAAGCTATGACAAGATGCATTACAAAGTCGTTTATCCAACTAAAGTTTATCTATATACAAAATGTTCAAAATAACCTCAGAGTTTTCCTTCCCTTCATAATATTTTTCCCTGCACGCAAACTATGTTTACGCTGGGAAATTAACGACAATATCAAAGTAATATATTAATTCCTCTCGAGTGTGTGTGTGTGTGTGTGTGTGTGTGTGTGTGTGTGTGTGTGTGTGTGTGTGTGTGTGTGAGTGAGTACAGGTGGTGAGGGAGATGGGGTAAGTGAGGAAGGGGGGGTAGGAGGTGGAAGAAGAGGAAAGGAAGAATTGAGGAGGGGAATAGGGAGAAGAGGAGGAGGAGTAGGGAAGCAACCGGGAGGAGGGTAGAGACGGAGGAGGACAGTAGCAACAAAGAAGGAGGCTAGAAGCAGGTGGAGAAGGAAGGAGAAGAAGGAAGAAGATAAGGATGGAGGAGGTGGTGAGGCTTCAATAACGATGGTTCTCTCTCCACACACACACACACACACAACACACACACACACACACACACACACACACGTCTTTCATAACCACATTAAATATTCACTAAAAAATAATCTCTCTTCTGTTCCCTAATTCACAAAGCTTAACTTAATCTCACTCCCTAACTTGTGCAAAGTGAATGTATCTTGTTAAGCTTTTTTCTTAGTGCAAAGCTGAAGCCATTTTGTGTTATTTGTGTATTGCAAGATAGCCATTATGATACGTGTTTAGTTCTGTAGTTAAAAAGCTTTAATTTAGTAGGTGAAATAAGCTGGGGTGTCTGGCCATCAAGTGAAATAAGCTGGGGTGTCTGATCTTCATATGACCCCAGACTTCAGTACCATAAATCAGTTTAGTTCTCTAAATAAACCTCTAACGCATCAACGCGAAATTACACTTCTAATATTATCGTTCTAATTAAGCAAGTTTACGATGGAAGAAGCTCATTAGCGAGGCCAGGTGACCATCAATGAGTGCCAGCCAGGTAATTGACTGCCGTAATGACTGTGGAGGGGGGGCGGGGGGGTTGTAATGTTTGATTAATAACCAATAATTGAAAATATTCTTTGTGTAATTTTGATTTTCGTGTTTTTTTTTTTTTTTTTTTTTTTTTAGTAATGGAGAAATGTGTTGTTGTTGTTTTTGTTGCTGTTGTTGGTGTTGTTGTTGATGGTGTTATTGGTAGTGGTGTTTTTGTTATTGTCTTTGTCGTTGTTTTTTGTTTTTTTGTTATTTTTGTTGAAGGAAATTTTGCTTACACTGTGAGGACGGCCATATGCACTTCCGGGTCCCCTGTACACAGAAAATTTACTGTGTGGTAACTGTGTCATTTATTGGGCCAGACTGTGGTAATTAGTCTCTCTCTCTCTCTCTCTCTCTCTCTCTCTCTTATCTTCCTCCTCATCCTCTTCTCTTTCTCTTTCTCTTCCTCCTCCTCCTTCTCCTCATCCTCTTCCTCTTCCTCATCTCCGTCAGGTAAGGTCACTCCACAACACCAGGGAGAAGAGATTAAATTCACCTGTGCATGAAAATAATTAGCCAGGGTGAGTCAGCTGTTCCAAGAGGCGATGGTGGTGGTTGTGGTGGTAATAATGGTGGTAGGTGGTGGTTGTGGTGGTAATAATGGTGGTAGTTGGTAGTTGTGGTGGTAATAATGGTGGTAGGTGGTGGTTGTGGTGGTAATAATGGTGGTAGGTGGTGGTTGTGGTGGTAATAATGGTGGTAGTTGGTAGTTGTGGTGGTAATAATGGTGGTAGGTGGTGGTTGTGGTGGTAATAATGGTGGTAGGTGGTGGTTGTGGTGGTAATAATGGTGGTAGTTGGTAGTTGTGGTGGTAATAATGGTGGTAGGTGGTGGTTGTGGTGGTAATAATGGTGGTAGGTGGTGGTTGTAGTGGTAATAATGGTGGTTTGTCGTGCTAATAGTGGTGGTAGATGGTGGTTGTGGTGGTAGAAGGTGGTAATAATGATGGTAGGTGGCTGACTGACTGGCTGGCTGGCTGACCTAATTAGCATACCTGACATTAATTTGTTCCCAGGCCGCTGAGTTACGCTTTCATTTAGCTATCAGTATACCCTCGCAAAAAAGCCCCACCCCCCCCACCCCTCAACCCCCCCCCCCCTCCCAAATTACAGTGTCTTTTTACCACGTGTAGTATCAGTGGGGGTGGGGGGGGGGGGTGATTTGTTTACCTGTCCCCCCCCCCCCCGAAATGCTAAAAAAAAGAAGTGTTTGTTTTCGTCATTTTTTTCTACGTGAGGAATTTTGTTTTTCATGTTTGTTCGTATTGTTTGTAATTGTTTGTTTATTCATGTATGTGTTGTGTTTGTGTTTTGGTGATTTAAGTTATTCTAAATGATTAATTACGTGTTTTTTTGTGTGTTTTACAGGTAATTGGAAGTGATGAGGTGGCTCCACACACACACACACACACACACACACACACACACACACACACATACATACACACGTAAAACGATAATGCTGTTGATACGGGTATGTTTTGTGTGTGTGTGTGTGTGTGTGTGTGTGTCTGTGTGTGTGTTAGCAGGTCTCTTTTACTTCCCCCTCTCCCTGTCTCTTAATTTCTTTCTCTCCCTCTATTTCTCCTCCTCCTCCTCCTCCTCCTTCTTCTTCTTCCTTAGGATACGACGAATTGAAGGAAGATAAGAAGTGACGGAAACACAACTTCTCACCCACAACTTTTATTATTGTATCTACTTATCATCTCTCTCTCTCTCTCTCTCTCTCTCTCTCTCTCTCTCTCTCTCTCTCTCTCTCTCTCTCTTATTACCCTTTTCCACCTATTCCATCTCATAAGTCCCTTTTTTTCACCTTTTCTTCTCGTCTGCTCATTTACTTTTTAGTGTCCACATCTACTCACCCTATTCATAAAGTCCCCTTTTCTGTCTCACCCCTTTCTCTTAATTCTCTCACCTATGACCCCTTTTCACTGACCTCTCTCACCTATGACCCCTTTTCACTGACCTCTCTCACCTATGACCCCTTTTCACTGACCCCTCTCACCTATGACCCCTTTTCACTGACCCCTCTCACCTATGACCCCTTTTCACTGACCCCTCTCACCTATGACCCCTTTTCACTGACCCCTCTCACCTATGACCCCTTTTCACTAACCCCTCTCACGTATGACCTCTTTTCACTGACCCTCCAGTTTTCAACGTGTCGTAATTCGTCATCATTATCACCTCTCCTCTTCTTTTTCATGTCCCTTCTTCCTTCCTTCCCTTTCCATCTATCCCCACACCTACCCTCTTCCACCTGCTATTCTTCTCTTCTTCTCATCCGTCTTATTGTCTATTCCCCTTATCCCCCCTTTCTTCCCTTCTTCTCTCTCTTCCCTTCGTTTTCCTTCCATCCCTTTCGTTTTTTTTCTTTCTATCTTCTTATTCCCTCGTCTTTCCTCCCTTTTCCACCACCTCCCTTCCCTTATCTCCCCCTTCCCTCTTATTTTCCTCTCATCCCATCTCTCCACCTTCCTTTCTCTTTATCCCTTCCGTCATTCCTTCTTCTCTTATTTCCTATCTCTCCTCCCTCCTTCCCTACCCTTCTCCCCCTCCCTCCCTCCTTCCTTACCCTTCTCCCCCTCCCTCCCTTCCTCTCTCCCTCCCTCCCTCCCTCTCTCTCTCTCTCCACATACTCCCTCTCCCTCCCTCCTTCCTTACCCTTCTCCCCCTCCCTCCCTTCCTCTCTCCCTCCCTCCCTCTCCCTCTCTCCCGCGTCCAGCCTTCATCATCACTCTTACTTAACGCAAATGTGCCTCACCAGGTAAAGAGCTTCAGCTAAATCTAAGAGTCTCATTTGTCCTCAAGAGTGTCAGGTCTTACACACACACACACACACACACACACACACACACACACACACACACATGGAAGGATGGACAAACTCAAAGATAGACAGACACACAGACAGAAAGACAGACAGACAGACAGAAAGACAGACAGACAGACATACCGAGTGACCATTAGACCGTGAGCGCCATTGTCCTCTTGACCTTATCAGGAGACGGCAGGGGAAGAGCGTGACCCTGTGTGTTGGACTGACAAATGATGCCACTCTATAGGGGAGCGTTTCTTGTAGTAAACACACACACACACACACACACACACACACACACACCGCGTATAATAACTCATAAGTGTTGTTGGTATGGTCAGACCTCGTGACGTCATCTATCTAATGAGGGAAAACAAGACTGGTGACGTAGTGTTGCATCTTGTTGTTGTTGTTGTGTTTCGGACATGGTATCGTCATGAAGAACAGATTTCGTTCAGGTTATTGTTCTTGTTCTGTTCACCTCCTTCGTTTATAAATTACCCTCACAAAGAAAAGTTTTTGTTCATAAATTTTTGCATGTTATTGTTCTCTATCTGTTCATCATCTTCGTGTATAAATTAACCACACGAAGAACGGATTTTGTTCATGAAATATCACCTCGTTTATCCCCGTCTTGTTAGGTCATGTTCTTTGATGTTCCTGCCACGAAGACCCACAGTTGTGTTCACGAATGGTTGAGTCTTATTATCGTTATATCATCTCATGAAGGCAGCCACCCGGAGTACACAAAAGAAAATCATGTTTACGAACTGTTAAGGCGTTGTGTGCGTTTGTCTGTCGTTACCAACACATCCACAGACACCCACACCCACCCACAGATACCCACAGACATCCACACCCACCCACACACATCCACAGACACCCACACCCACCCATACACACACCCCACAGTTATATGTTCAGGAATTGTTCTAATGGTGTTGTGTTGGTCATCCTGTTGTTGTCAGTCAGTAAAGAACAGAGTTTTGTTCGGGAATGTTTCTAGTGGCGTCTTGTGGCGCTCTCTCATTATGGCACCCACTCAGGATTTGTTGTAGTGTCGAATTGTTGGTTTAGTCCACAATCTCAAACGTCCGAGAGGTTGAGTAAGACGATTATGTTTACAAATTCGGTGTTGTAGTTAGTGTGTGTGTGTGTGTGTATGTGTGTGTGTGTGTGTGTGTGTGTGTGCGTGAGTGTGTGTGTGCCTAAGACGATAATTCTACGTTGGCAGTCAGTTTTTCCCCCGAACCTGTCGTGTGTGGCAGCTACCCATCCTCTACTAGGAATATAAACCATGGCAGTGTGTGTGGTGTTAAGGGGCCCACGACGGTTATATCGTATTTATATCCGTCGTCGACCGTCTGGCGAAGAGGTATAACCCAAGGAATAGTTTGTTTTGTATGAATCTTAAAACGAAAACGTGTATATTCTAATGTGTGTAGTAAATTATTCTGTACAGGTAGGTTCAAGGAAAAGACTCTTTTACCTTGAATCATTATTAAATTCGATCGTTCTAGGTAATGTTCAGACTAACTATATTTACTTTCAACAACAACAACAAAGATTAATAGTTAATAGCCATAATGTTAACTGAGTTGAAAGTCACACGAAACGAATTGGAATATTGTGTGTGTGTGTGTCAGAGGTAAATTATATACTGTACACCGTGTGTTCGTAAACTTGCTCTTTGAACTTGCGTGTGAAGGCAAAGTCCCCCCCCCCCTCCCCCCTGTGTCATACCAGCTGAGGAAGGGGGCGTAAAATATGTGTTTATATTTTGTTTTTGCCTTCTTGACATGACTTGACCTGACCTGCCATGACCCGACCTGACCTGAAGTCTTTTATAAACTGTGGTTAAGGTGAAGCTGACACGGAAATACCTGGTGATGCGTGATACCTTGTGTGTTGACAGCTGGCCCGACCCTACCTGCCTCACCCCTCACTACCCTTCCTTCTCCCTGACCACCCTTGACCCCCATCGCCCCTCTCCCTTCTATGATTACAATTACTACAACAAGAAAATTCCCTCCCTCCCTCCCTCCCTCTCTCTCTCTCTCGCCCTCCCTAAAACCAAACACAGAAACACGCACACATCAACCGTATTAAAGATGTAATTTTAGTTGAATTTCATGAATCGTAAAAAGAATTTGAGTTTTCGTATCTTTTTCTGTAGTAAACTGTCGTAGCTTTAGTGAGGCTAATGTAGCTTTTGATGGAAGTTTATAGCTTTGTAATGTTTTTGTAACTTGGGGGATATTTTTAGTTTTTGTAAGAATGTCGTAAATGTGGGTCGATAATGCCAGCTGTTTTATGCCTGTCGTAACTCTTATCATGGACAGAGCAGCCTGAAACACGATAATAATAATGATAATAATAATGATGATAATAATAATAATAATAATAATAAGAAGAAGAAGAAGAAGAAGAAGAAGACATCCCGTTTATATGATCACCAGCGTATAAACTCCTAACACTATTATCGACTCTCGTGCTGTAAATTCCCAAGAAAACCGTGATGATTTATCGTGGTCATTTATCATCCCCGTGTAATAAAGGCAATGCGATGTGACAAACCCCAAGAAACGTGTGAAATTCCCTACGAACCTTAATTTATGTGGATGACAATGGTGGCATATTTTTACCTGGGAAGTGTCATGCAAATCCCATCTCTCCCCCCACCCACACTCTTTCCCTCCCTCCCTCCAACTTAAGACAGTGGACAGTGGTGGTAACTTACTGTGGCTGTGAGGAAGGGGAAGGGGGGTATATGCTATGGTGGTGAAAGAAGAAGGGGTTTCACTCTTAATCAGTCAAAGGAAGAGTTTACCCCCTTGACTATGTCGCATAAACTTTAGAAAGAGATCTTAGTGTGATTGAAGTCACCAACTATTCCCATTAGACGACGTGCAGTGCAGTTGTTGTCGGACAAAGGGAGACAATACAACCATAGGGCTTTCACCAACAGCGCTCCCTCGGGTCTGTCATCCTCGCATCACTCACTCACTCACACACTCACCTCCTTGTTTGTGATGCAGTGTTCCAGCTCTCCATGTTTCCTATTCATACCCAGAGGCGCCTTAACGTCTGGGGTAGATATTGTCCTTCCCAAACATGACACAAACCCTGGCAGCTGAGTGGGACAACAACATCTATTTTCCTTTTCCTGTATGATGTCCGAGTCGTCAGGGCCATCGTCCAAGGAAGTCTCTATTCTGTCAGGGCTTTTCACAGGGGATATCTCGCTTCTATCCAGGGGCAAATTATCAGATTACAGTATAATTCCCCGTTTGTGGATCCTCATGAACGTCTACAGGAGAAGGAACTCACACACACACACACACACTCACACTCACACTCACACACACTCACACTCACACTCACACTCACACACACACTCACACACACACACACAGACACACACACTACTCCAGATATATAGTGTAGGGGTTAGCTAGGTAGGTGTGGCCATGTGCTTCTTCAGGTTGCTCTATGCTCTTTAACAATACTAAAGCAGGTGAGTGGGTTCTGCTTCACCACGTCGACAACCTCCTCTGTGGTACGCAACTACGCAACAACTACGCCTCACTCTGCTAATGTCTCCCCCCCCCCTCCCCCCCTTCCCCCCACTTTAGGTCGAAAAAGAAGTGGCGTTGTTTTTTTGTTTTTGTCTTGTATAGAAAATGGAACTAAGGGTGCTTTTGTATTTGCCTTTAAGAGACAATGACAAAGACAGTAATAATGACAACAACAACAACAACAATGACACCAAAAACAATGACAAAAACAACACAGACAAAAACAACAAAGACAACAACAGGGATTTTTTTTACTATGGTTGGCTTTAAGGTCCCATATTGAAGGGCATGTTTTGTTATGGCTCTCTCTCTCTCTCTCTCGTTCTCTCTCTCTCTCTCTCTCTCTCTCTCTCTCTCACGGGAAATATGTCCCAGGTAGCCCCTAGTGGTGTATGTCTGATGACTAAAAGAGACATTCCTTTTAAAACAGAGAGAGAGAGAGAGAGAGAGAGAGAGAGAGAGAGAGTAATTAACATCATGAGAATAAATATCTTTAACATGAACCGTAATTAATCTTTCCCTCTCTCCATGTTTAAGAACGATTCATTATTTATATAGACTAATTACTACTTCCATCGTTGATATTACAATATTTATTTATACTCAGGAGTAATATCTGTAATACTTCTCATTAATTTGGTATTTACTTCTGTACCGTTATGAAATTCTCGGTTCGGGGGGGGGGGGGAGGGGAGAGGGGTAATTAGTACGTGATTATTGAGTTATTTTTGACGTGAATCGTAATGTTGTTTGGAATTAATCTATTTTGGGGGTAATTCTTATATATTCTTGGGTTTGATTGTAAATATTATTGTAATTATTGCGAATTTGATTGGATCGTAATTTTATGCATAATTACTTGTGTATTTATCTAGGATCGTAAGTTTTCTAGTATCTACTCTATTATTGTTAAGAGAGATCGTAAGTTTTATTGTAATTTGATTTAGTGCTCTTAAATAAATAGTAAAGTCCTTCTTAATGTTTATAGAATTCTTGATTGATTTTACCTAACCTAACCTAACCTGACATGACCTAACCGTACCTGACCCAACCGGACCTGACCTAACCTAACCTAACCTGACCTGACCTGACCTAACCTGACCTAACCTAACCTGACCTGACCTAACCTGACCGGACCTGACCTAACCTAACCTGACCTAACCTGACCGGACCTGACCTAACCTAACCACAGGTACACTTTCTCCGGGTCATACAAAGGCGAGTGAGGTGCAGAATAACGGAGAAATGGTCACTCGTCTTCAGAAAGCAATCATTGGTTTGGGGAAAGGTGTGTCCAGGTGATTCACACACACACACACACACACACACACACACACACACACACACAGGTCGGATTTGTTCAGGTAGGACACACTCAAATATGGTGAAGGAGAAGTGGTCGAATGTTTAAAAGGTTGAGTTTAATCAGACGGTCGAGTATTTGAAAGATCACACATCCTGTACAATGAGTCGAGTTTAGTTCCGGTTAGGTTAGGTTATGTTTTGGTTAGGTTAGGTTATTATAGTCTCCAGGGAGGGCCAGGAACCGCCATCGACTAGTACCCCATCAGAGCAACACGGAGGTGAAGTCGATAGGTGTTCCTTGGAGCACTGAAATGAGAGACCCAGAACATCTTTCGTGCTCTGGATGCTGTGTCTTAGAGAGAGAGAGAGAGAGAGAGAGACACCATCCCCCTGTTGACAAGAGATGCTCAAGTTGGACCCCGAGAGAGAAGCGAGCACGAGACGAATTGGCCAGAGGTGTGGTGGTGTGGTGGTGTGGAGGTGTGGTGGTGTAGAGGTGTGGTGGTGTAGAGGTGTGGTGTTGTGGTGGTGTAGAGGTGTGGTGGTGTAGAGGTGTGGTGGTGCAAGAACGAACGGAGAAACATTTACAAACGCAAGTGACTAAACCTGAGAGAAAGTACTTTTGAGATATCGGCAGTAGACAGATGAAGACACTGACGAAGACAGTAGAGAGATTTATAAGAGATGAACTGAAAATCCCCAAAAGTAAGAGACGTTTTGGAGAATTGGTGAGAGATTTATCTGAGAGGAAGAAGAGATGATTGAGAATTAGAGAAAAGAGACATCTGGGGGAGAGACTTGGAGATTAACAACAAAAGGAAGCAAGAGAGAGATTAATGATGCGTACAGGAAGGGGAGAGAGATATTGAGAGATTAAACACTGAAGACTTGTCGACATGAGAGAATTAAACACTTAACGACTAAAGAATTATCTCCTATAAAAATTATTTCCCCGACGATTTATTTCAAACAGAACTATTTCCCCAAAAAAATATTTCCACCAAAGAATAATTTATATCAAAGAATTATTCCTTATTTCCACCAAACAATTAAATCCATCTTGAAAATTATTTATCTCGAAGAATGATTTCCCCAAGAAATTATTTCCACCAGAGATTTATTTCCGACAGTTTAATGAAGTTCAGCTGAAAATATTGCAGAAATAGTTATACCTGGGGGTGACTGTACCGCTGTAAATATGGTAAGCAACTGTAAATGTACACCCGGAACTGCCATGTAAACCCGGAACTGCCATGTAAACCCGGAACTGTCATGTAAACCCGGAACTGCCACACTCAGAACTGCCATGTACACCCGGAAATAGAAACGTACACTTATTACTATAAAAGGAAAGTAAATATGAAAAAAAAAATACTGGAGTGTTCATAGAAGGACGTCAGGGTGAGGGAATTTACGTGTGTCCTGAAGGAAGGTGAGGTAAGGCTGTGAGGAGGAGGAGGGGGAGGAAGAGGAAGACGGAGAAGAAGAAGAGGAGGAGGAGGGTGTTGTATAGAAGTTAGACAGAGAGAAACAGAGAGAGAGAGACAGAGAGAGAAACAGAGAGAGAGAGACAGAGAGAGAAACAGAGAGAGAGAGTAAGCTTGATAACGAAAGACTTAAGAGTATTCACAAACTGTTATATTAACTTTAAATAGCTTTTATCCTTATTATCTAAAGCAATTTGGTCTTCACTTTTCACTAATAAGAAACACGACTCATGTTCAGAACGCGTAGCTCACAAAAGATAATACTGTATATATATTTTCCTCTTATAAACTTTGAAAAATTATTGTGAAAGGTAAATATTTTCCTGTGTATACTTTGAAAAAAAATTATCGAAAATGTGAGGACATCGATGTTAAAATCCTAAATTATCTCTGTAATCCAAAGAAAATCTGAGTAAATTCACGATAAAATCCCCAATCTGTAATCCCAAGAAAAATCTGAGGACATCGATGTTAAAATCCTAAATCCCATCTATAATACGAAGAAAAATATTGAATTAAAATCCCATAACTTGATGCCAGATATTGCCGAAACTGTCCAGGGAATTTGGTTCTCAACTGTACATGTGAGTTATGGAGTTCATTATTTATTCATGTATTTACGTTGGGTTGTAAATAAAGGTAAATATGGGTTCATTTACAACTAACTCACTGTAATGTATTGCCTATATAAATGACACGTTGATTTATCTGGTGATTTAACCTCGTAAAAAAAATAGTCAGGACAGGCTGGTTAACTTTAAATGGTCGATTACTGTTAGTAGTAGTAGTAGTAGTAGTAGTAGTAGTCACGGCATTATTATTATTAGTATTATTATTAGTAGTATTATTATTTATTATTTTCTTTTTCTTTCTTTCCTTCGTTGCTTTCATTTTTCTTCGCTTTTCGTATTTTTTTGGGGTTGGATACGAGTTTTGTTTAGTTCATGTGAGGTTTTGTGGGAAGCACTTGCCACCAGAACAGCTGCTATTGATCTATGCTATTAGGCGTGGCTAGGGGAGGTTAGGGGGTAGGAGGAGTGAGGTGATGGGTGGGGCTAGTGGAGGGGTGGGGCTTGGGGAGGTGAGGGGTGAAGCTAGTGGAGGGGTGGGGCTAGTGGAGGGGTGGGGCTTGGGGAGGTGAGGGGGAAAAGCGAGGTGTGAAAGTGAAGGGTAGGACCAAAGGAGGAAGTGAGGGGTGAGGGGAGGAGGTAAAGGGGAGATAACTATGCTCCGGTAGTTACATATAGATGGTAAAGGGGCTTGAAACGCCTTCTTAACGACCCTTTGTCTACCTTCAAGGGCCATTACGTTGTGTGTTTCCCCCTCTTCTTAAATAATTGAAATAAAAATAACAATTACATTAACCTAGGTTACGTTAGGTTAGGTCAGGTCAGGTCAGGTCAGGTCAGGATTATATTCCCCCCCCCCCAACTTAAGTAATTATCAGGATTATTTTATTATATTTTTGTCCTTGAATAATTACTTTATAATACTATAAATCCACAACTTAAATAATTATCATAAATTATTATAATTTCTTTCCCACTGACTTAGTACACAATCAGAATTAATTGATTTTCTTCAGTTTTGATGAATTTCAGGATATTTTTTTGTCTATAGAAGGGAGAGAGAGAGAGAGAGAGAGAGAGAGAGAGAGAGAGGAGTTTATCTTGTTGTATTTTGTCCAACCTTGAGATACTTTCCTAGACTAGCTCACAATAGTCGCTATGTGTGTATGTAACTTGTGACTGACTGACTGACTAACTGACTGACTGAGTGAGTGAGTGACTGAGTGAGTGAGTGCTCTATCTTTTCCTCAACATAACACCAGCGAGCAAGATAAAACGCAAGACCCGATCAAAGCCAAACATTACTACTAACACAGCACCACAAGTCATCTCAAATTCCACTAAAAGCTGTGTGTTGGATCGTGGACGGCCTAACCCACAACCTACCACTACTACCACCACTACCACTACTACCACCTACCACCACTTACACCTCCTCGACCACCATCATTATCACTAATTCCTCCTCCTCCTCTTCGGCTTCCTTCTCCTCCTCCTCCCCCTCCTCTTCGGCTTCCTTCTCCTCCTCTTCGGCTTCCTTCTCCTCCTCCCCCTCCTCTTCGGCTTCCTTCTCCTCCTCCCCCTCCTCTTCGGCTTCCTTCTCCTCCTCCTCCCCCTCCTCTTCGGTTTTCTTCTCCTCCTCCTCCTCGGCTTCCTTCTCCTCCTCCTCCCCCCCCCTCCTCCTCGGTTTCCTTCTCCTCCTCCTCCTCCTCGGCTTCCTTCTCCTCCTCCCCCTCCTCCTCGGCTTCCTTCTCCTCCTCCTCCTCCCCCCCTCCTCCTTGGCTTCCTTCTCCTCCTCCTACCCCTCCTCCTCTTGCTCCTCCTTGGCTTCTTTCTCGGGTGATATTTTTAGGAACTTCAGGACTTACCAGCGACCTACGTGTCCCACAAGGATTAATTATTTTTATTTTACTCACTCGCATTGTCTTGGAGGGAAATTTTGTCTCTTTACAACACACACACACACACACACACACACACACACATACACGCACACACACGCACACACACACACACACACACACACACACGCACACACACACACACCATTCCAATTTTTTTCCCGACTTCATTGATGGAATATATATATAAAAGTGATCAAAAGGCGAATCAGATCAGCAAAAAATTCTAATCAACTGATAAACTTGATCAAATGGTGAAAGTTTTGATCAAACGACGGTGTTAAATCAGCCAATGAATCTGATTCGTTAAGCAATGATTCGACTTCTCATGGAGGTTTCAGTTGACGATTCTGACTCGATGACTAATTGTTTAACCTCAGCCGCCAAGTTGTTTTGTGGGAAAGTTTTGACATAATTTAGATCTGAACTCCCACTTTCACCCCTCCTACTGCCCCCCCCCCTTCCCCACTACACTACCTACCCTTTGTTATCCCTCTTGCCCACCATCCACCCCTAGAGACCCCCTTGCCCACCCCTCCAGCCCACCACCCACCACCTGCCCACCCCTACTCACCCCTCTTCCATCACCCCCTTCTGTTCCTTTGGTGCTGTCATATCCTTCTGTCTCCTTTCTGAGAGAGAGAGAGAGAGAGAGAGAGGTGTGTGTGTGTGTGTGTGTGTGTGTAAAGTGCGTCAGTTTTTACAGGTAACTCTTAATCAAGATAATATGTATACCAATTAAATTATATGCTTCTACCTTGACCATATTCAACCCTAACCTAACCTAACCAACCCTAATCTACCCTAACCTAACCTAACCTAAATTTTGCGTAATCCGGAGAAAATTACAGGTTATTTTTTGTTGTTAGTTAAATGATGTTACTGACAGGTGTAGTAACCTCGTTAAGGCAGGTCATTGGTCACGCTGCTCCGGTGTTTAAAATATTGTGCTTTGAGAGTCACCCAGGCTGGAATGTCCTTAATTAAAATATTTTAATTAAATTCATGCTTGTGGACGTTTTTTTAATTGGTGTTTGGTTTTGTGTGTGTGTGTGTGTGTGTGTGTGTGTGTGTGTATGTGTGTGTGTGTTCCAGTAATGTTTTTCTTCTTCATAATTCACGTGGAATGAGACACGATCTTTGAGGGGAAAATTACAACATAAAAACTTAAATTACCAAATCAAATAAAAATCGCCTAATGACTTTGAGTAAACTAGCTCAAATAACTAGTCTTTTAATTGGTCATTTGAGGTTATCATTTATATATACATTATTTTTTTTTTCAAGCTGGGTACGAGTTTCACATTTTGACAACCAGCTTAAGCGGAAAATGAGATTGGATTAAAGCTTTTGTCTCGAATTAAAACTTTCTATGATTTTTTTTCCTCTGGTAATTTATTGTATAATTGCGTTGGATGTTTTAGATTGGAATAAAATAAATGGCCTTTCTTTCAGTATGTCCAACGTCAGGCTGTACACTAGGGGGGGCATCTCCTTCGGTTTTATGTCATTTTAGTACATTTTTTTTTCAGATCACCGGGAGATTTTATGCATTCCAGTCTATTTCAACTAAAGATTAACCACTCTAAGGCTAAGCTACCCTACCCTACCCTACCCTCCTCAGGTAACGTTAAAATGATTAACCTTCAGGTAATTTCATTATTCTTATTAAACTGAAACCTCGAGTGTCTTCCCCGCGTCTGGGTAAGTGTGTAGGAATATTTCAAGTGTATTTCTCTCCTCGTACAATTGTGGTAATCTTTTCTCTTGTCAATTTGGGTTCCTTGCAAGCATTTGTCTTGTCATGTCAAGTTCTTTCAAGCATTTGTTCTTTACTGTTATGTAGAGAGAGTGTTGTTATTACTACGATTCATCCCCCCCCCCCCTCTCTCTCTCTCTCTCTCTCAAGCTTAAAATCATCACCATTTTATTTTTCGTGACGATTTCTCTTACTCTTAACATCAGTTCCTTACGCTTCTACATATTCTTGCTTATATTATTCATTTTCTTTCTTCTTGAACCAGTCGTCAGTATTATGAGAGACAGCCACAACGTCTGAGTAAATGTTATGCTTATTTTCTTTTTTCTATATTTTTGTTTTGTTTTAAAGGATGACTGAAGAACTGACAGTGTATTTAAGTTCAGTTTGGTGCTATTTCACGGCGTCAGCTGTCAGTGTTAGCTCTCGGTGTCAGCTCAGTGTTAGCTTTCGTTGTCAGCTTAAACCCTTTATTATTGTGATTTCACCCATTGAGTAATATGGCCTAAACCCTTGAGTACGTTGAATTATCCCTTGAGTACACTGATCTTACCCCTTAAGTACTATAACTTAAAACCCATGAGTATCCCACAATCACTATTTTAACCCAACTTAAAAAAAAATAATTAAAAATAAAAGGTTTAACACTACACACCCACAAAAAACAACCATTAAATTAGCATACCATTGGCCTGAAAAACCAGTTGATTAAGTAACAACCATCTCATTTACATATCACTGTTTACACCAACAATATGCGGTCGGGAATGGGAATGGGAACGAATATATATTAAGTAAATTTACATAAAACTTTATTTTTATTATTTACGTGAGTCAGGTGTCATGAGGTGTAGGTGTAGTGTGTGGATAATGACGGTGTTGTTTGGCCTGTGTTGTAATGGTGTTTGGAGTGTAGGGAGGGAGAGAGAGGGGGGAGGGAGGGGTAGAGGGAGGGGGAGAGATAGACAAAACGAGAGAGAAAGAGAGGAGGTAGAGAGAGCGAGAGAGGGAGTAGAAGTAGAGAAAGCGAACGACCATAAGAATTAGAGAGAGAGAGAGAGAGAGAGAGAGAGAGAGAGAGAGAAACATACAGACACTGAAAGAGAAATGCATTAAAAGAAAGAGAGCAAATAGAGACATAAATAAAGATAGATAAATAAAATATAAACAAAACACATCCCCCTCCTTCCTTCCTCCTCGCCTCACCTCCTTAGAGAGAAACTTTTAACCGGGAATAAAAGGACTTCGATGAGACTTTTAAATGATGGTCCTCCTCCTCCCCTTGCCTTCCTCCTCCTCTTGTCTTCCTCCTCCTCCTCCCTTTGTCTTCTTCCTCCTCTTGTCTTCCTCCTCCTCCTCCTCCTCCTCCTCCCCTGGCACCAGTATCTCTCCCTTTAACAGAACAGTAAACTATACTTTATATTTTAGTGAAGGTGATTATACTTCTCTCCTCCTAATGTATTCTGATGGTTAGGTTAGGTCAGGTCAGGTCAGGTCAGGTTAGGTTAGGTCAGGTAAGGTCAAGTTAGGTCAAGTCAGGTCAGGTTAGGTTAGGTTAGGTTAGGTTAGGTTAAATGTATGAAAATTGTTAACAAGACTTTAAAACGTAATCTCATTAACTTGTCACGCGATATGCACTAACCTGTCTATGCTATAATGACTTAGGTGGTAATGATGATAATGATAGTTTAGTAATTAATTGATAGTAATGATAAGAGGAATAATTATAGGAATTTGTGCCATTTCTCGTTCGTTCCTTCTCGGTGAGTGTGTCATATGTGAGGTAAGTGTGTCATATGTGGGGTAAGTGTGTCATATTATACCGTGTCATCTTCAGCCAAGTCTTCAGGCCTTCCAACTTCTCCCATAAGTTAAATGGAAATTAGATTTTAATGTGTGTGTGTGTGTGTGTGTGTGTGTGTGTGTGTGTGTGTGTGTGTGTGTGGGTGTGTGTGTTAGTTACTTGTATTATATTCCTGGGTGATCAAAAAGTCCCTATGCACTTGTAATAATTATCACTACAGTCATTCCGTGTTATGTCTACCTCATTATACTGACAGGTGCACTGGGACTTTTCGATCACCTTGCATATAATTAGACTTGCTGTTAAAGAAGTCAAGTTTACGTGGAATGACTCTAGTTTATTTTTAATGGAATTTGATTTATTTTAACTCTAAACGGCCTTAATCTGTAAATAATTGAATATAGAAGGAAATCAGGTATATTCTAAAGCGGGTCATACTTGCCTAAAACGAAATAGAATTACTTAAAATGAAAATTTCTTACCTAAAACGAGGCAATATTGCTTAAAAGGAATCTTACTTACCTAAAACGAATCAGAATACGTGTGTATATATAAAACGAAACGAGACTTACTTAAAAACGAATCACAGTAACATTAAGCGAATCAGAGCTGCTTAAGAAACGACATTTAAAAGATAGAATAAATTACGTCACCTCCATTGCCAGTAGACTCGAAAATACTTGACGTCTGGTGTTTCCTCCACTCTGCCGTCAAGTAGTCAAGATGCCGGGGGAAAAGTCCATGGGGCCATTGGACTGAAGCATCAAGTTGTACCTTCGGAGTTACGGATGCATTTTAAAGTTTTGTAAAGTTGGGTGGATGTTTTCAAATGGCAGTCGATTCTAACAGTGTGTTTTTATGTGGGATTAAGTTGGGTTTTATTCATACACACACACACACACACACACACACACACACACACACACACACACACACACACACACACATTATTTAAACAAGCAAATGGATGCTGAAGGACATCACCACTAACGAGATAAATTCAATAAATATTTATTTTTGATCTCAAGCTTTCGACTCCTAATCATCCCTCCCTCCTACCCTTCCCTCTCTCCCTCCTACCCTTCCCTCTCTCCCTCCTACCCTTCCCTCTCTCCCTCCTACCCTTCCCTCTCTCCCTCCTACCCTTCCCTCTCTCCCTCCTACCCTTCCCTCTCTCCCTCCTACCCTTCCCTCTCTCCCTCCTACCCTTCACTCTCTCCCTCCTACCCTTCCCTCTCTCCCTCCTACCCTTCACTCTCTCCCTCCTACCCTTCACTCTCTCACTCCTACCCTTCCCTCTCCCTCCTACCCTTCACTCTCTCCCTCCTACCCTTCCCTCTCTCCCTCCTACCCTTCACTCTCTCCCTCCTACCCTTCACTCTCTCCCTCCTACCCTTCCCTCTCTCCCTCCTACCCTTCCCTCTCTCCCTCCTACCCTTCCCTCTCTCCTTCCCTCCTTCTCTCTACCCCCCTCCCTCCCTTCTCTTCCATCGCCACTCATCCATTATAATTCCTCTAATTTAGTCCAATAGTAATACTTGGAAGGCTCCATCGACCTTATCTCTCCCCCTTTGTGTCTTCATCTCAGCTCAAGTCAACTAGAGTTATCTTTAATTACCCCATCACGACCTTCTAATGATATGTAATTAAACTCTGTGATGATCGGTGTGATTAATTGTGTTTTTATGATGATTTATGCATATGTGTAAGCATTTGTGTATTTTTATGTATTGTAGGTATACATATGATCGTGCCATTGTGCTGAAATTTTAATATAACTTCGCGTTCCTAATGTATAGTTTAGGTTAGGTTAGGTTAGGGTATGATAAGTTAGTGTCATGTTAGGTTAGGTTAGGTTATGATATGTGTGTTACAGTACCATAACTAACCACTACCTCATCTTCCTCCTCCTCCAGCGGGCATGACTTCCGTCGGTTAGGTCGAGTGGGCGGGTCGCGACTGCATCAACCCAGGATGAGCCTCCTAGGCAAACCCCTCAACTACAAGACCTCTCGCAGGGACGTCAGGTACAGACGGACGCAAGCCAGGGTCTACAACTTCCTCGAGAGGCCCAGGGGCGTCCGTGCTGTCATCTACCACCTGGCTGTGTGAGTACCACCATCCAGTATTGTACGTTAGGTTAGGTCAGATTAGGTTAGGATAGGTAAGGTTAGGTTAGGATAGGTAAGGTTGGGTTAGGTTGAAATTATGTTTTTTCCGGTGGTTATGTTGTTATGTTATGTTCGGTTAGGTTAGGTTTTTTCAATGATATTTTATGTATTTTGATAACCGAAACGATAATTTTACAGTTTCGTATACAGTTACTACCAGCTACCCGTGTGAGAATTGTGCCCGTGTTGTTTTCTTTCACACGAGCTTCATCCCGTATCCGTGTAAGTATCTTTAAATAATACTAAATACATTTATAGTATCACCAGCTGGCCGTGTGATTATTACATCACTGTTTTGTTCATTTCACTCCAGATTCTTCCCGTGTCTTCAACGCCTTATTCATCCCGTGTATATTTCTATCATGTCTTTGTTACTTTGGGGAAACTTTTATATAGACTTTTATCTTTTTCTTAACTAATTATTGACCTTTTCTAGACTTTTATATCTCCATTATTACGAAGAACTATTTTTATACATAATTTCTTAATACAGTAATAGTTTTTTTTTTTAATTACTGACCCGACAAAATACATTTAGTTTCTTGGTTAACGTAATTATTTAAGAAGAAACAAAGGGGTGCACTGGTAACGAGCACTTGTTAATGACGTGTTCTCAGCATTTATTGATAATTACCTGCTAATGAGGAAGTTATTTTTCTCACGGGAGGAGTCATTAAGGGGTTAAAAAGGTGTGTGTGTGTGTGTGTGTGTGTGTGTGTGTGTGTGTACATTACGTATTCAGGTGAGCATATCAATTTGCACCTGTTTGGGATTTAATTTATCTGATTTAATTTTCAAACTTTTTTTTTGTTCGACTTTGAAAGCGTAAAAAAAAAACGACGTAGTTTTATATGTTTATTTATTTTTGGCTCAGTTATGACGTCATTGACCATGTTATCTGATACTTGATGACGTCATTGACCATGTTACCTGATACTAGATGACGTCATTGACCAGGTTATGTGATACTGATGACGTCATTGTTCTAGGGCCCGCTTTAGATCAGGTGTTGGGTATGTATTAATATGTACTGTATATGTATAAATGAGAATCACATGTTAAATAAAAAATGATGAAGTTGAAAAATGATCAAAATTGAAAGCAGAAAAGAGAGGAAGAGAGAGATAGAGAGAGAGAGAGAGAATGAGAGATGAGAGAGGGAGGAAGGGGAATAGTGAGGGAATACGGAGGAAGACAAGAGGAGGAGCAGGATATAAAAGAGGAAGGAAAGGAAAGAAGGTAAATGAGGGAGGAGGAGAGAGATGAAGAACAAATGAGGAAGGCGGAGACAAAAGAGGGAGATGAAGGAGAGAGAAGAGGAAGGAAAAAAGAGAAACTGTAGGAGGTAGAGAGGGGGAGAGGGGGAGATGAAGAAGAAAGGAGGATGGAGGAGAGAAAGGAGGGGGAGATAAATGAAGGAGAGAAGAGGAAAAGGATGAAGGAGAGAGAAGAAGAAGAAGAGGAAGGAAAGGAGAGAGGAGATGTAAGACCGCAAGATTAATTGTGTGTAAAATCACTCATTCTCTGTGTTTACAATCTGGGAAATTTTATCGCCTGCTGTAATTGCCTTGTGGAGAGGACTTGAAAAACCTTCCTTTACGTTGTAGTTAGCTCTTGTAATTGTGTCTGTCTGTCTGTCTGTCTGTCTCTCCATTTTTGTTTTTATGGTGATAATAATTGGGATGGTGTAAGAATGGTTGTGGTAGTAATGTTGTTAGTTGTTTTGGTGGTGATGATAGTGGTAGTGGTAGTGGTAGTGGTGGTTGTTTGGGTAGAGGTGGTGGTGGTGGTGGCAGTAGTGGTAGTGGTGGTGGTGGTTGCTTGGGTAGAGGTGGTGGTGGTGGTGGTAGTAGTGGTAGTGGTGGTGGTGGTTGCTTGGGTAGAGGTGGTGGTGGTAGTGGTGGTGGTGGTGGTGGTGGTAGTAGTAGTGGTTGTGGGAGTGGGGTTAGTGGTGATTGTAATAGTGATGGTGGTGATGATGATGATGGTGGTGAAATGGTGGTAGTGGTTGGGATGGTGATGGTGAATGGGGCAGACATTACTGGTGGTAGTAGTAGTAGTAGTAGTATAAGGATGTTTCTGCCCGTTCATGTTTATATCTCTCTGTTGTATCACGTTACTCACCATGATAGGAAGAAGTTAGCCTTTTATTATACACTTAAGTAACTCAAACCTCAAGTGACTCAAACCTCAAGTGACTCAAACCTCAAGTGACTCAACCTCCAAACAACCCCATCAGGTCCTTGAGTCTCACCCCCCACCCCCTCCCCCCAGACCCCACCCCCTCCCACCCCACCCCCCTCCCACCCCACCCCACCCCACCCCACCCCACCCCCCCCCTCCGAGGACTACACACGATAAAGTATTTTTCTTAAACTTTCTCCGTTTTTTCCTCTCAACTCTTAGATTTAATTTCCGTCTGGGTTGACTCGTCAGATACATAACAGGATTCGGTTTCAAAAAGTTCTAGTTCATTTTTGTTTCCTATTATTTTTAATCCTATAACTGGCGCTAAGTGAATGTATCGGGGTGGGGTTAGGTTAGGTTAGGTTAGGTTAGGTGTGATACGAGACTAACATTATTAAACACTTATCCTTACATCACAGGTGTCCTTATATACACCTCATGTGGGTCACCTGTCCGTAATCCGTGGCTGGGGAGGTCCGGTCCGTTATAAAGAGATGTAGTTGGCCGGGTATTGTCCGTACAGACCATAGCGGCCACCTTCATTTCCGGGCAGTGTCAGGTAAGCGGGGTTATAATACCTGGTGGCCGTCAGGTGCGGAGATGACGAAGTCGGTGATGACGCCCAGCCTGGTCTCTTACCCCTTGTGTGTGTGTGTGTGTGTGTGTGTGTGTGTGTGTGTGTGTGTGTGTGTGTGTGTGTGTGTGTGTGTGTGTGTGTTACTCGCTGTTGTGCTTGAGTTAGCTCTTTTTATTGTGAGTGAATTAGTATGTTTTATGTCAAAGTGGGCCGTGGTGAAGGAGGGGAGGAAGGTAGGAGGGAGGGGCACTGAGGAAAATAAACACATAGCTACTCATCTCTCTCTCTCTCTCTCTCTCTCTCTCTCTCTCTCTCTCTCTCTCTCTCTCTCTCTCTCTCTCTCTCTTTCTTTTCCCCTCCTGCGTGGCGGTCAAGGAAGATGGAGGAGTGAAGTAGAGTGGAGGGGTGAAGGATACACTATTTCCTTCACTCACTTACCCCTCTCTCTAGTACATTCGAGGAGAGAGAGAGAGAGAGAGAGAGAGAGAGAGAGAGAGAGAGAGAGAGAAAGAGAGAGAGGGGGGGGTTATACCACCATCTCCTTCCCTCAATCATAACATAAAATGATAACTGAACTTGGAGGAATCTTGACCATGGTATAGGAAACAACATTCAATATCCGCTGTCGGGTTGTCTATTTCCTCCCCTCAGGTTAAGGGGTTTGACGTAGACGGGAGGGGAAGTTAAGGTCCTTTTTTTTCCCCTCGGGTTAAGTGGATTGGCTTAGACGATATCAGTATGTGAGGGGAAACTGAGGTCGCGTGAGGGATAGCAAACAAGTGTCAGCCAGAGAGGAAAAGGAAGGAGGGGAG